>SNQJ01S0000334.1:0-33542 GCA_010110895.2 Picea sitchensis | reverse complement strand
CTGCATTGAACTACAATATCATGGAGAAGCAAGCTTTTGCTTTGGTAAAGGCTATAAAGGACTTCAGGGTCTATATTCTCCATTCCCACATCATAGCTTATGTTCCAAATGCGGTAGTAAAATATATCTTGACCCAAGACAACCCTGATGGGAGAAGGGGTAAATGGATTGCAGTTATTCTAGAATATGACATAGAGATTATGCCCACAAAACTGATCAAAGGCCAAGGCCTTGCTAAACTGATGGCGGAATCTAACTTCCAGGCTCTTGACATTAATTTTATAGATGTAGCAGATGAACAGGGTGAGATGGCGACTCCAAAAGTTAGAGAGGTATTTCTCAACTCTCCATGGTATGCAAACCTTATATTCATCTTACAAAATTTACAAGCTCCCCCTGGTTTAACTAAGACTAAAGCTAGATTTTTAAAGTTGAAGGCATTGAAATTCTGTATTCTAGAAGGAAATTTGTATTGGAGTTAAGCAATCAGTTGAAGATGCCATTAAGGATATGGAGGTTGTTCTAACACATGCGATGCTTTCTTATTTTTGATCAACACTTTTTTAATTATGATTATCAATCTCTTGTTCGATGACTCGACTAATCCATTACCTTGTGGATAGTAAGCCGTAAAATGTCCTAGTACAATGTTGTACTTTTGACAAAAACTTATCATGGACATGGATTTGAATGTTTGAGCATTATCAGTAACTATTTTTTTAGGACAGCCAAATCTTGATAAAATGTTCTCTTCTAAGAAACTGATCACCACTAGGTATGTTGTGTTTCGTGTAGGAATGGTTTCTACCCATTTAGTGAAATAATCGGTAGCAGTCAAAATCCACTTATGTTGATCACTAGAATGCGGATTTATTTCCCCGATGAAATCAAGGCCCTATTGTTGAAACGAGGCTTCAGCTTTAATTGGAACCAAGGACAGTGCAGGAATATATTTTGCTTGTCTGCGAACAATTGACAAGGGTTACAAGCTCTGACCTTAGCGTTCACATCATTGAATAATTTCGACCAATAATATCCAACTCTTAAGATTTTGTAGGCCATTGCTCTCCATGCATGATGTCCTCCACACACTCTTTCATGAAATTCATTTATAACTTTCTCTGTTTATGATTCTATTAAACAGCTCAGTAAGAAACCCAAAGGATCCTTCCAATCTAATTGACTATTTAAAATGTAATATTTTACTGCATGTAACTTCAATGTTCTATCTTTAGATGGAGTTAGGTCGTTGGGGCATTAAAGAGTCAAAAGATATGTTACAATGTCACTATACCAAGTTGAAGAAGAGAATTTTTCTAAAATTTCGATTGCAGGTACAGTAACATCAAATTCATTTATATCTAAAAATCTCCTATACTCTTGCAGACGATTTATTCAGAGTGTTTTAAAATTTGATTCAACTAATAGCTTAGCCAAACCCCGACCTTCTACAAGTTTGGTCGGTTTTACTTCCAGGTCAAACTCCTGAATTTTAGCAAGCCATCGGCCCCTTCTTCCATCGCTATCGGGTTGAACCAATATATCTTTAACAAAACTGGTGGGTACATATGAAATTATTATATAATGTAGTATGTAGGTTCTGAAAACTTTTAGGGCCTTCACCAATGCGTAAGCTTGTTTTTCCAATATATCACATTTTAGTTCAACATCTCTGAGATTTTTACTAAAAAACGCAATTTGTTGCTCAAAACCCTCGTCATTCTTTTGTAACAATACGGCTGCAATAGTATGTTCAGAAGCGAATGAAAAAATCAAGAATTATTTCATATAATATGGGTTTGCCAATACCGGTGCTTCACCTATGACATTCTTAATACGTTCGAATGACGCCTTGACCTCGTTTGTCCACTTGAACTCATTGTCTTTCTTGAACATATATGTAATCAATTTTACAATTTCAGAGAAGTTTAGGATAAATCTTCTTAAAAAATTAATTTTTCCTAAAAATGACTTAATCCCCTTTCTATTTCTAGGAATATTAATAGTATCTATAGCTTCGACCCTCTTTGGATCAATTTTAATTTCATTTTTTAATACTATATGGTCCAAGAGTTTACTTTCCTGCATTGCAAAATGAAATTTCTTGGGATTTAGAGACAAACCAAATTTCTGACATTTCTCAAACGTCTGTTTAAGGTGCCACAGGTGCTCTGCATCAGATTTAAAAAACACAGTTAGATCATCAAGATAAATGACAACGAACTTATCTCTTTCGACAACAAAAGCAATGTCCATAGTTCGTTGGAAAGTGGCTCGTGCGTTTATTAAATCAAATGGCATTTTATCATACATAAAATTACCCCATGGGGTAGTGAACGTGGTTTCTCCTTGTCATCCTCATGAACTGCAATTCGATTATAGCCTGAAAAGCCAAAAATCATAGACATTTTATTTGCTCCTACCACCTTATCCAATACATGATCAATTTTAAACAATGGATAATTATCTTTGAGTGATGATCTATTTAAATTACTGAAGTCAACACACAATCTGATTTCACCATTTTTCTTTCTGAAAGGAACTAAATTAGCTACCCATTTAGAGTATCTGAGTGGGACAATGATCTTGGCATCCAAAATCTTTTTTACCTCTCTTTATCACAGACAGTAGAATAGGATTTATCTGTCTGAGCTTATTCTTGAATGGTTTAACATCTTGCTTCAGAGGAATCTTGTGTTCGACTATGGTGGTATCATAAGTTCTTAATTCATCATAGGACCAAGCAAAAACATCCTTATACTGCTTGAACATCTCAACATATTTACTTTTTATTTTAGGAGGCAGGTATTTGGATATTATAACCAGCCTCTGAGTTTCCTTAGTGCCTATATCACAGTCTTCAACTTCTTCAGATTGAGGTTGTAAAGTAGATTTCAAATAAATATCATCATGATTAAATAATCTCTTCAAGGGAATCAAACCTTTAAGGATCTGATTATTTTTCAATAGCAACATGCGATGATTAGCGATTTTATCTTGAAACTCTTGAGGATCTTCTACTTCCTGCATAATCCAAACAGGGTCATTCTGATTTTCCTGATCAATATGTGTTTCAGCAAATTCATCCACCATCTATAAAAACTGTCTGATTTGCTCATCATCTTCAAAGACCTGCCAGTGTTGTATATTGTTTGGTATTGATGGTATGTGCCTCATTTTTATATGTTATTTTAGTTTGAACTCCGTAGGAGGTACAAATGTTGAGGTTTCTTTGGCCAATGAATCTGCCTGTTGATTTTCTGTTATGGGGATGTAATGAATATTCACTGATGAGAAAACAAAATTCAATTAGATCCCAGGCACAATTTCTGTAAGACCTTAACCTTGGATGTTTAGCCTGATACTGACGATTTATCTGTTTTATAATTAATTCTGCATCACCATAGACTTCCAAGTTTTTAATTTTCAACTTCCTAGCAGCCTCTAATCCTAAGACCAAAACTTCATATTCACATACATTATTAGTGTAATCGATGTCCCACTGTAACGAAAAAGGGATATAATAAACACATCTCCAAGTGCCACAAACAAAACTTCAGCTCCTTCTCCTTCACAAAACGAAGCACCATCAAAATACATTTTCCAAACTCCAGTACTATATACATCTTTAGTTGTTTTTTCTATTTTTTTTTCCTGTACAATTTTCTTCTATACGGTCCTCTAAATTATCATCAATGGACAAAATACAATTTCTTAAATCATGATTTGCGACATAAACAGGGTAATTATTCGGATTCAGTGGGTCACTTATTGTATATGCCAACCTTGTCTCTCTGTACAAGCGGGTAAATTGTGCACCGAAGGTCGGGATTGTAGCGTATGTCATGTCAAGTTGAAGGGATCCTCCCAGTTTGGTGCCCCAAGTCCTAGATAACAACACGTCATACTTTGGAGGTATATCAGCAACAACCACATCCATCATAACACTTTTTACAGGAATTTGCACAAGATTAACCACTAAATCTTTAATCATGCCCACACATTTAATATAAATCTTCGTATGGTCGAGTAATTTCGAGACCAAGCCTATCCATAATACCTTTAAGCATCACATTATGGGAAGCTCCAGAATCCAACATACAATTATGAAGAAGATGATTATACACATTGAGGGTGATGTAGAAAGAAGAGACAGTATCTCTGGCACCTTCAAAATGTGGACCAAAAATTATATTCGGTTTATAATCTTCTAAATTTATGACGTCGACCTTACTTTCAATATCCGAAAAAATTATCATTTTAGCAATTTGTTTTCTGTATGTAGGGTTTTTTTCCAATTCAACCAGAGGTATAGGGATCTTGATCTTATTAATCTCATTCTCTAGATTGAAATTTCTCGTTGTCTCATCGATTTTTCTGGTTTGGATTTCTATCTCTTTATTTTCTGATTTATCGATTTGTATTTTTTTTGTTTCAGTCGGGTTTGTTTTTACATTCTGGGTTCCGACTACTTTTGTTTTGACATTCAGTGTCTCAGCTAACGGTGAAGTTGTCTCATTATCTTTACTCTTCGACATAATTTTCTTTGGTTGAGTAGTTGTGATATTTCTATCTCTAGTCTTCAGATTATACTTCCGCTGAAGCTCGACCATTATATTATCAACGATTCCTTGATAAACATATTATGTTGTATTATTTATGCTTTCATCATTATTAGACCAATATTCTGACTTTTCATAATCTTGTTTCGTCAAAAAAAGTTATGGCAAACATCACCAAGATTATTCATATATTCTTCTAACTCCTCAAAATTTCGCAGGTCATCTCCTTCTATAAAATTTTCATTCCTAAAGGGGGCCTGAATCTTTTGATCTTCATTCTTGATCTGTCTTTGTTGAATTTGAGGATTAGGATTTCTTCTGAAATCTTTTCTAGGGAACTGATCATTCTTAGATTGGTCCAATTCCATTTTCAAGATTTTATTTGACAATTCTTTGATTATTTTTGTCATGTCATCCATCTTATCTTCCGAGGACCTCCCAGATCCGTAGGGTCCTGCTTGTTCTCTGTATCGTCTGATTTCTTTATTTATCTATTCGAATTTAGCTTTTAACTTCCCTTCTGCCATCATATTTGACTCAATTTCTACAGCCTCAACCTGCATTTTAGTAAGGTCGACCGATCTCCTTTCTCTCAACAATAGAGCGAAATCCGGATCAAAATCCCCGACAAAGTTACCTTTGCTGCAGGTTGAGAGGGTTTAACCTCAGTTGGAATCTTGTTGTATAATTTATTAAATATTTGAGTAAACTAAAGAACTGTTTCTGAATTTTTCTTCCTTAAAGCTCCAAACTCTATTCGATAATAAATGTGATCTGTTCTTTCTCCCCGTTGTCTGATAAAGGCACTTTCTAACTCGTCATATGATCCTATGGAATCTGTTGGTTGTCCTCGGAACCAGGTTCTTACATGTCCTTCGAAGAATTAAACTAGAAGAGCCTCGAATAAACATTCCCATGCTCAAGGCCAAGGATATCAGCGAATTGATCGAAGAAATTTATGTGCTCAGTTGCGGTTAAGTCTCCATCTCCAGTCAACATTAGCAGGTTTTTCATATAGTTTTCAGGTAAATCATGGAGGGGAACTGGGAGGACCAAAGTGGCATACCTAGAAGCTACTTTAGCAAAAAAATTAGGAGGCAGGGGCGGTCCTTGAGCGCCTCCTCCTCCTCCTCCTCCTCCTCCAGCACCATGTCCAGCACCTCCGGAAACACCTCCAGCACCACCTACTCCGGCGACAGCCATTGATAATTTAAGAGATGAAACTTTGGGAATATAGGAAGGTTTTTCAAGAATGTGTAGTGACCTTTCAGCCCCTTCCGGATTAAGCGATAATGGTCCAGAAGACAAGAAATCTGAAAAAGAGGGAGCAGAGAAATGGGGCTAGGTTCTTCGGATCTACAAGATGTATAAACAGGAGAACCAATAGGAGTTGAGTCAAAGTATAAGATGTCTTATTCAAAACTTTGAGAGGTTGGAAGCTCGACTTCGGGAACCGATGAAATATAAATTGAAACAGGTGTTGAGATGGATTTTTTACCTTTATTGGTAAAGAAGATAGTTGGAACAATGTCAGATTTAATCTCAAGTGAAACAAACTTGGGTTTGAGGGTTTCGGCGTCGATTCTAACAGTAAATGTTTCTCCATAAAAGACTTGGGTAAAATCTTCTTATGGAGTTAACTGCTCAAATAAAACCCTAGTATCAGACTTGGGTTGATAAAATTTACTCGTTGATGCAGTAGTCTTTTTAAGGTGTCCCCTTGGTTTCAAAAGTTTTTCAGGGTCAGATACAAGCAAAATCTGCTTACCATTTGGATTATTTCTGGTATTTCTTCGACTAAATGCTAGTTTTTTAGTTGTGGAGTCGCCAAATGAAAGATAAAAATTAGCCTTTTAATGTATTCAATATTTGTTCACTATCATAGAGAGAAACTTACCAATGTCATTCTCCCAGGGAAAATTAACTTCGTCTCTCTATCCCCGGCAACGGCGCCAAAAAGAAATAAATACACCAGAAAGAAGGTGCAACTGTCAAAAAACACAGAATACTATTGGATGGACAAAATTTGGAAGAGGAAGACTTTTCTACAGAGGTAGCAGGCTTTTTGGAAGCTTTTGCAACAACTAACATATTCTCAATTGATAATCTGAAAGAAAAACTGAAGCAGAAGAATCAGAGGATAAGTCAGTTGCAAAATCAAATAAGGACTACATAATAGAATGTCAAAGATGAAGTCAATAAAGGGCTAGAACATGCTAGAGCTAGTGATAAACAAGAAATCCAACTTCTCGAGAAATCCAGTCTTGATGAGATGCATAAGAATATGCAAGTGAGCGAAAGACGAACTATCCAGCAAGATGAGTTGGTAAAACAATTACAAGACAAGATTAGTTCCACTGAGAAAATGGTTGTGGATATAGCATTGTTTCAAGCTCAAGCATTGGAAGTGCTAAAGAAACTAGAAATAGAACAACATAGCCTTTTTTACCAAGGTAGAAATAATCCAAAATCATTTTCGAGAAGTAAACCAATCTTTGAATAATATTGGTTTCAGAGAAAGAGAGACTACTACAGCCCAGACCACTTTTCAAGAAGCGGTCATGTCATCGACTAGAGAAGAAATATCTGTAACACCCAGATTGATTGTTGCAGAGCAGGTCAGAGGTGATATAATATTAAAAACATGGGAGGCCAATATAGTCGAGAGTAAAAGAACATCCAAGGAAATAAAAGAGGATTGTGAAGAGGTTTTTCATTTTCTTAATAAAGAATCACTAGGCCTCGGAAAAGATGATAGTTCTGAAATACTAGGACAAATCAATATTGTAAAACATCAACTTGACATCAAAGAAAGCTTAGAGGAAGCTCAAACTAAAATTTCACAGCTAACGCAGGTTGGCATCACTCAAATAGATAGTTGGCTGGTAAAGACAAATTTACAATTTCAATCAATGATTTCTGAAGATAAAATGATAGAAGACAGGTTGCCACAATTACAAAAGAAGTTATATCTTTTGAAGGCAAAAGATGTGACAGAACCTTCTAGACTAGTAGTACAATTTCTAAGCAGGTGTGTGGAATGTCTTGAGCGAGGAAAAGGGAGTACTTAAGAGAATCAATGAAGTAACATGTGCATCTCTATTTCTGCTAGGATGAGAAAAAGATAGAGAAGAACCAAATGAAACGGTTTAGGTTTTCACTTTGTAACCATTATTCTCTAGGAATAACGAGAATTCCAACCGCCTAGGGTTGAGAACCTCTTGTATAAATATATTTTCAAAAGACTAAAGGGTTGTATTTTTGCCATATGTAGTTGAGAAAGCTCTCCTCATTGAGGATTAATACAAATACAGATCAGAGATTCCACATTTCGTTCATTTGAGTTATGTGTTCTTCTGTCCTTCCACATTCCAGTGTCCGTTTATATATCTCCTTGATGAATGCTTGATCGCAATTTAGTACAACATCTATTGTGGTCACATTTCATTTAGTAATTTAATAGCGCACAGTTTTTTCTATGTTTTACTATAAGTAAATACAAGACCTGTGAATTAATTGGATTGCTACATTTTATGCTTTCATTTAAGGTTATATCATCTATTTTCTTCTTCTGTAGCGAAGTAAAATTATTCTGTAATAGATGTCTTGCTTTGTCTAACAGCTTTATGTTTTTCTCTCATTAAACCCAATGCTTTTAATTTTAACTCAGACACGAAAGACGGCCTCTCAGCTATTATGTTGTTAATTCATTTTTAGGAATTTTTCTCACATAATAGAGGTAGAAAATACAAACATTAAAACTTCCTTTATTTCTTGATGCCTTAACATTATACTTTGAGCCTTAAGTATAAACTCAAGAACAACACCTCCAGTGTAGACATGAGGTCGCAGGGATATGTCAACGCAGATTGGACAAGGAGCGCAGTGGACCGGAAGAACACGTCTAGTTGTTGTTTTACCTTGGGGTATGTCATGGTTTCTTGATGCAGCAGGAAACAAAGTCTTGGGTATTGAGTACCACATAAGCATACTATATAGCATTGAGTGGCAGCCCGCGAAGCAGTGTGGCTTCGTAAGCTCCTAACAGATTTATTTGATCATGAGATGGATCCTACCATTATTCATTGTGATAACCAGAGTTGTGTGAAGCTCTCTGAGAACCATGTGTTTCACGATAGATCGAAACATATTGAGATAAAATATCATTATATCAGAGACATGGTACAGAGGAAAGAAGTACACGTGGAGTATCTTCCTACCCATGCGAAAATTGCAAATATCTTCACCAAACCGCTTGCCAAGACGAAGTTCGAGTACTTCCGTGAGAGACTTGGCTTGGTGGAGAATACCTCCCTAGCTAAGAGGGAGTGTTGATCATTACAGCCAAGACGAGGTTTGAGTACTTTCGTGAGAGACTTGGCCTGGTGAAGAATACCTCCCTAGTTGAGAGGGAGTGTTGATGATTACAGCCAAGAGGAAGTTCGAGTACTTCCGTGAGAGGCTTGGCCTGGTAAAGAATGCCTCCCTAGTTGAGAGGGAGTGTTGATAATTACAAACTACATGAGACATCCTCCGGGTCACAAACTGAGTGAGGCAGCCTGTGAGAGAGCCCATGAGTTGGGTGTGTCCATGAGATGGATGTGATGGAACGTTGTGTGCCCCTATGTAGGGAATATTCCCATGAGTTGAGTGTGACGTTCTCTCATTACACGGAGATGGAACGATGTGTGCCCCTGAGAAGGAAAGATTCTCATGAGATGGGTGTGTCGTTTGAGATGAAACGATGTGTACCCCTGTGAGGAGTGAAGGAGCCCATGTGATGGGTTTACTGTTCTCCTCTGTGTAGAGACTTGAGACGATGTGGTACTCTAGATGATTCTCTTGTGAAATGCAGTGAGATAAAGATCTGTTGAGTAGGACGTCCATGTGGTTGAGCACAGGTGGACGTGATCCTAGTGGTTGAGCACTAGTGAGTGTGTGTCCAAATGATTCTCTTGTGAGACGCAGTGAAATAGAGATCTGTTGAATTGGACGTCCCGATCGTTGAGCACTAGTGGACGTGCTCCTAGTGGTTGAGCACTAGTGGGTGTGTGAGATTCCTTGATATATTGTCTAAGAGTTAGATTTACCCATAATCCTAATTGTGATGTAAAGGGTACAGGTCAACCCCACCATAAAGTGAAAGATAATTAATGTAAAAGATAATTAATATTGTAATTATTAATTATATTCCGAGTTATTGAGATCGACCCTATTGTATCAATAGACACATCATTTGATGTGATGTATAATTAAAGGTGAATCCACATTGAGGAAACACACTTATCATTGTGTCATCTCATGATTTCAGAAGTTGAGGTCTAAAATTATGAGAACTACAGCACCCTTTTGTGTGCTAGGTTTGGTGGTGGTTGGGGGATCTTCTCTTGAGAATATAGCAAAGGATTGGTTGGGTTTTTTTCCCTTGTGTAGAAGGGTTTCCTAGGATACTTATTGTGTTCTTGTGCATGGTTATTCTTCTTGTGATCTTGGTTTATTGCAGCCATTGTGTTCATACAAAATGGTTATGGTTCAGTTTATGCTAAACAGTAAGAAAATTAAAAGGACATGCATCAAGCTTAACCATGGTGAAAATTCAACATGGTATCGGAGCAGACCTGAAGATGATCATGTGCACAGTCAAAAAGAAAAGAACCTATGCGGTGAAATAACCCCTCTCAATGTTTGCAGACCTCTTGAACAGAGAAATAATCGAAGTACCCTTGTGGTGAATACAAACCTCTGCGGTGGTTGTTTAGACTTAAAAATTATGTGGTTCTTCTGTGGTGAATATCTAATTTCGACAGTGAACCCTGGAATACGAACCTACGGTCTGTGTATTGCTGAGTCGGACTATGGTGAGTTTTGTGGTGATTTTCTAGTTTATGGCGGACGGAGCTCAAACGCGGATTGAATCCTAAAGCGATATTTTTTTTTTATTGATGTCATGTTGAAGTATATTTGAGCTCCATTCTAGTTGTTTGTTGCCATTCAAACCCTACAGTAAATCATTTCTACCTTGTGTGCATGCTATTACTTGAATGCGGCCTTGTTCTGACCGGAATGAATGAAATAGTTAGAGTAGCCAGAGCTCCAAGTCGTGTTTTCCCCTCTCCTTTTATGAGAATATTTGAAATGGGACCCAAGAATAATTTCGAAGTACAACATTAGTGCATATTGGGTTCGTGGTATCTGTTGCAATGATCTACCCATAATTGCTTCGTTCACATCCTGGTAAAATAGATAAATATGAGGAAAGACAAAACAGTTGTATGGATCATGCATTATGGGATCACTTGCCAGTGTTGGTGAGAGCGAAGTCCAAGAAATCAGTGGAACACATTCTTCAGTCCCTCTGGAGAACTTGTAAAACAAGCCTCGATGAACCAGAGAAAGCTTATATTCAAGATCTCCTTCAGCTCCCCACCGAGAACGACCTGGACCCTCTTTTGGTATGCCTTCGTATACTGATTCGAAGGTGTGTTTATGAGAACTTTAACAAAGAACATGCACTGTGGGATCACTTGCCAGTGCTGGTGAGAGCCAAGTCCAAGGAATCAGTGGAACACATTCTTCAGTCCCTCTGGAGAACTCGTAAAACAGGCCTCAATGCACCAAAGAAAGCTTATATTCAAGATCTCCTTCAGCTCCCCATTGAGAACGATCTGGGCCCTCTTTTGGTATGCCTTCGTATATTGATTCGAAGGTGTGTTTATGAGAACTTTAACAAAGATGAGATTCAAAAGTTGTTCCCTCTTGAGGCTCCTCCCGAGTTGCAGAGATTGCTTGTCCTATTATTAAGGAAAATTCAAAGGGAATGGCAAGAGGACGCACTTAAAAATCAGTGGGCACTGATCAGATGGAGGTTTTAAGTTCTTCTTCCTCCGCCACAATAGCACAGCAAACACGGGAGCTTGAGAACAACATAGTTAGCATGGATGGCCCTTCTGCAGAGTCTAACTCAATATATTACTATGATGAAGTTACTCAAAAGAAAATTCAACATGGCATATGGCAAGATGAGCTAAGTCAAAATTGAAGAGGACGGTCAAGTGCAGACCAAGTGGCAATAATCATTGTTGTGAGTGCAAATCTGAGGATTGCATGAAGTGAAGATCATTCAATGATGAGTTTACAAGTGTGTGCAGTAGTGAACCACAGATTGAAGCGAAGAGTTCAAGGCCTTGTCACTATGATACTAGGCTTGCAACTAGTGATGTGTAAGGAAAGCAACATTAGCCACCTCAAAATAAGTCAATGAATGCAAGCAAGAACGACAAGGAGTTCTTCTCTATCTCAACTTTCTTAGGAGGACCAAAAATAAGATTGAGCATGATTGTAGACTAAGGTAAGTTTGTGCTACTTCCCTTATTTGATTTTCATCATTACTCTGTAGTAGCTTGCAATTATTAATGAAGGGTATTATCCCTGGTATGGGAGCCCTCATGGCTTGGACCATTATCCCTGGTATGGGAGCCCTCATGGCTTGGACCATTATCCCTGGTGTGGGAGCCTTCATGTCTTGGACCATTATCACTGGTACGGGAGTCCATATTTTTTCTTGGTTGGTTATTATCCCAGTAGAGGAGGCCATTTTGATTATTATCCCTATGAGAAGTCATCATGGTTATTATCCTAGTACGGAAGGCCTGCAAAGTACTGTAGAGTCAGTGGAGGACCTAAGAAGACATGGGATGTCTCCAGTTTAGAAACATCGGAAAAGGAATATGTTTTATCCTTCCAAACTTCATAGAGAGTCAAACAATGAGAAGAAGGAAGAGACAATACCTTCTCCCCCTTCAGCAGTTCAGAGGGACACAGTTACTGATGCAGTTGAACCAGTTGATCCCGTAGCTCCAGCTATTGGTTCCCGGAGACATTGCAATAGGCCAGAAAGAGACCTACATGGGCTCGACGGACTCTGCTAGAGGCAGAGGGAAATACAGCTCCTTGCGGTATGAGAATATTGATGGATACTCGATCAAGTTTGGGTTGCAGCAAGAGTGGTGTTGACCCCAACCTATATTATCACATTGTTGGTGACGAGTGCCTAATTTTGGTGACTTATTCATAAAGCCTTCTTATTGGATGCAAGCGTGCATTGGCTTCTGAATTCAAGATGAAGGACCTTGGTATGATACACTACTTCTTGGGACTTGAAGTATGACAAAGGACCGATGAGATTTTTCCGGAGTCAAGGAAAATATACAGTTGAGATATTGAAGAGATTTGCGATGATGGACTACAAATCCATGCCTACACTGATGATGATGAATTTGAAGAAGATGACCGAGGCTTCTTCTAAGTCAACTGAGACAGAGACAGCAAAGCATGTGCTGAGATACTTACGTAGCACAGTTAAGTATGGGTTGAGATATGCCTCAAGTTTAGACATGAGGCTGCAGGGATATGTCAATGCAGATTGGGCAGGGAGCACAATGGACCGGAAGAGCACGTCCGGATATTGTTTTACCTTGGGGTCTGCCATGGTTCCCTGATGTAGCAGGAAACAAAGTCATGTGGTCTTGAGTACAACAAAAGCAAAGTATATAGCATTGAGTGTGGCAGTCCGCGAAGCAGTGTCGCTTCGCAAGCTCCTAACAGATTTATTTGATCATGAGATGGATCCTACCATTATTCATTGTGATAACCAAAGTTGTGTGAAGCTCTCTGAGAACCTTGTGTTTCACGATAGATCGAAACATATTGAGATAAAATATCATTATATCAGAGACATGGTGCAGAAGAAAGCAGTACACGTGCAATACCATCCTACCCATGAGAAGATTGTAGATATCTTCACCAAACAACTTGCCAAGACGAAGTTCGAGTACTTCCGTGAGAGACTTGGCTTGGTGGAGAATACCTCCCTAGCTGAGATGGAGTGTTAATCATTACAGCCAAGACGAAGTTCAAGTACTTATGTGAAGACTTGGCCTAGTGGAGAATACCTCCCTCGCTGAAAGAGAGTGTTGATGATTACAGCCAAGATGAAGTTCGAGGACTTTCGTGAGAGACTTGGCCTAGTGGAGAATGCCTCCCTAGCTGGGAGTGTTTATGATTATAGTTGTGTGAGACATCCTCCAAGTCACAGACTGAGTGAGGCAGCCTATGAGAGAGCCCATGAGTTGGGTGCACCCTTGAGAGGGTGTGTTGTTCCTCTCTAAGACGGAGATGGAACGTTGTGTGCCCCTGAGAAGGGAAGATACCCATGAGATGGGTGTGTCATTTAAGATGAAACGATGTGTACCCCTGTGAGGGGTAAAAGAGCCCATGTGATGGGTTTATTGTTCTCCTCTGTGTAGAGAGTTGAGTCGATGTGGTACTCCAGATGATTGTCCTATGAAATGCAGTGAGATAGAGATATGTTGAGTAGGACGTCCTTGTGGCTGAGCACAAGTGGACGTGATCCTAGTGGTTGAGCACTAGTGAGTGTGTGCAGATGATTCTCCTGTGAAACGCAGTGAGATAAAGATATGTTGACTTGGACATCGTTGTGGTTGAGCACAGGTGGAAGTGCCCCTAGTGGCTGAGCACTAGTGGGTGTGAAATCCCTTGCTATATTGTCTAAGAGTTAGATTTATTTATAACCCTAATTGTGATGTAAAGGGTACAGGTCGACCCCACCATAAAGTTAAAGATAATTAATGTAAAAAATAATTAATATTGTAATTATTAATTATATTCTGAGTTATTGAGGTCGGCCCTATTGTTCCAATAGACACATCATTTGATGTGATAAGTCTTGTATAAATAAAGGTGAATCCCCATTGAGGAAACACAAGTATCATTGTGTCATCTCATGATTTCAGAAGTTGAGGTCTGAAATTATGAGAACTTCAGCACCCTTTTGTGTGCTAGGTTTGGTGGTAGTTGGGGGATCTTCTCTTGAGAATATAACAAAGGATTGGATGGGTTTTATTTCCTTCTATAGAATGGTTTCCCAAGATACTTCTTGTGTTCTTATGCAAGATTATTCTTCTTGTGATCTTGGTTTATTGCAGCCATTGTGTTGCTACAAAATGGTTATGGTTCAGTTTATGCTAAACAATAAGAAAATTAAAAGGACATGCATCAAAATTAACCATAGTGAAAATTCAACACTCACCATAGCACTACATTCAAAACCATTAATACAACCAAATATCCAAACTTGTCATATTACACTTTGCAAAGTGTGAAATAGTCTAAAGTGTGTCACCCCTTGCCACTATCAAATTTTCTCAAATGACAACGTGTTAGGAACACAACCCAATTGCAACTCAACCAATGTGCATAACAATAATAGCAAGGGTCGAGATCACCCAAACTTTTTCCATGAACAATACACAATATCAAAATTAAAACTGGAGTATAATTCTTTCATCCAAAAGGCAAACATAATCATATTTCATGAGAGATCTTCAAAACCATTTAGCTCCATGTTTTAATCACCCAACCACCACATATTACCATAAACATTTTAACCATGATTTGAAGCAAATGAACTGTAGAAAATTATGTTTCTACCAACACATAGGCAAACAAAACATAAGTGTTGCTTATCCATCATAGTGCCATAAGTTAAACAAAGGGGTCCCACCTACTAGTATATTATTAATATAGTTAAATAATAAATCTTGGCAATTATTTGCGGGCATAGTATTCATCGTTGCACTTTCAAGCGACAACACATGTTCCGCCAGTTGTGAAGCCATATGGCTTCGAAATTTGTTGAGAAGTCTATTTGATCTGGAGATGGAAGCAACCGTGATACTATGTGGTAACCAGAGCTGCATAAAGATAATAGAAAACCTTATGTTCCATGAAAAGTCTAAGCACATAGAAATCTGGTATAACTACATTCGTGATATAGTGATCCATCATCCAATATCACTACATTCGTGACAGTTCTCCAACTTAACTTCAGTTGAATCCTTCATCCCTTCTAGTTCATCATAAAGAGTCCAAGTAGGATTATCTGAAGACTTGTTTGGTGTAAGAGTTCCCTTTTTTGATGGCATGTTGGTCAAGTATCACCTTTAAACCTTGATTTCTAGGTGGTTCTGCTAGACGATCTTTCTTCTGTTGTATCTCCAAAATTTTGGCCCTTCTAAGTCTGAAAATTTTGTTCTGTAGTTCTCTGATACATATTCTCTACAATGCCACAGGTCTGATCAAAATTGGATGTGCCAACTAGAAGTTATGGTAATTTTCTCACACCATGTTGATTTTTGTCCCTTCCAAGAAAGTGTACTTGTAAATCGTGCCAATAGCACAATATCTGATATTTGATTTTGAAACTTGCACCAGAAATACTACAAACTATCCATTGTCCAATGCAACTAGTCTCACTTAATTTGGATACTCATTGAAGAATATATCAATGTTTTACTCGAAACACATGTTTGAGACTAGTTAATATGACTCTTCAGCTACCCTATCGTACACAAGGTGTATCTACAAAAGTAGAATGGCCTAGAAACTGAAATTTTTGTCACAGCTACCTTGATAATGTCTCTGAATATCCTCATATTTTCATGGTCTGAAACGACAAAGAAAAAATTTTATAACATAAATTTTGCGATAACTAAATTCAAGATGATTCCATAACCCTATATTACACAGGCTATATCTCTGAAAGTATAAGGCCTCATGAGATGAAATTTGAACCCCAAGTACCTTGATTTGTCTACTAAATATCCTCCAAAGATTTCCTTCTAAAACATGGTAGAAAACAAGTTATAGAGAAAATTCCAAGGTGTCTCAGATGCAACAACGAAACTCCAAGACCTTAAGCTATGATTTCAAATGTTAAGAACCAAATATTAAAATAGCATAAAAAACCTCAAAATAAGTACTCAACGCCTTGAAAAAGAGATGATTTCAGATAATGGACAACCTCCTTATACACCACATAAATTTACAAATACAAGATTATTCCAAATGAAAAAGTCTCATTCGCATATATAGGACACTAGAAGGTACAATTACAACTAATGGACCCAAGCCGACATCAATAAAATAATAATACTAATGTAGTATGCCCCAATTAAAGGGTAATGTGCCACTATTTAGGGCTTAACATGTTGGAACATGATTTGATGCATATCTTGATGATGTCATGGACATGTTTTGAGATATGTTCTTGGTGATCTTAGCATATTATCTGTGTGAATAGATCTATTTGACGATGGTGATATATCAGTGATAGTAACAGGGTTATCATCGATGACAGTGATAAGTTAATTATCAGTGATAGTGACAGGTTGATTATCAATGGCAGTGACAGTGACAGGTTTTGATGATGATGTATCAGTATCATTGATAGTAACAATGATAGGTTGAGTCTCCCTTTATATTTCAGGGAGAAATGAAAGGGAAAGGAAAAGGGGTTGTAGCCTCCTTCCAGTCGGTATTGGTAAATCAAGGCATTGGAACTTCCTTCAAGTTAGAGCATGTAAACCAGGGGGTTCGAGCCTCCTTCCAATTGGTGTTGAAAAATTCAGGGAGTCATCGCTTCCTTCAGATTAGAGCCTGTAAACTAAGGGGTTGGAGCCTCCTTTCAGTTGGGGTTGAAGAATTTAAAGAGTTGTAGCTTCATTTAGGTTGGAGCATGTAAACATGGGGTTGGAGCCTCCTTCCAGTTACTGCTGGAGAATTTGGAAGTTGGTGCTTCACATGAATGTAATGTTATGATATATAAGAAAGCATTCTCTGGTTTTCTCCCATTTGAGTTTCCATGTAAAAATTTCTTGTGCATTGTGTATGATGTGATGTATTATTGAATGGTACTATTTATGGTATATGTTCATGAAATGTTAAATTCCATCATAATTTATAAATTGTTGATAAGTTGATGTTTACATGTTCTGGTTAAAAGTGGTAAAAAATGTTCAAGATTGATTCACCCCCCCTCTCAATATTGGTGAATATTCTAACATTGACTTCTTTATGGGTATGGGATCAAGAGGAGGAATTGGTACTTTCCTCCATCTTGTTCTTCTTATGAGAGTGTTTTAGCATATAATGCAAATCGTATTTGGTAATAGGCCAACACACTCACTAGAAGTGGGATGGAAAACCGATCCATCCCCAAGGTTGTCTGGCTCCAGCTCCCAAATATCTTTGTTGACCTCCTTCTTTATAATGGATTTGCATAGCTTTGCATTATCCTATGAATTGACCAATGAAGGGATGAAGTCCAACATTGTCACGAGAGACATTGGATTTGTCACTTCCTCCTCATCGTATAAAGTTTCAAAATGAGATCTTGATATGTCTTTAATTGCTGGAAAATTTGTTATGTTAGAGCCATCCTCCAAGTTAATTTCTTTGACTATATTTTTTTGTTGTTTTTCTTTGTCTTGCTTTGTGGAAAAAGGACATATTTTTGTCCCCTGAATGTAGCCACAATCCCCTAGACTTTAGTCTCCAAATTTCCTCCTCCTTTTTTTTAGCCCTATGTATTTTACTACAAAGATCTCTCTTCAAAGAACTTTCATTTTGAAACAACTCCCTCTTTGATTCTAATTTGTAAATTCCACAAGTACTCTTGTAAATTGACTCTTTCTTGAGATGGGGATATGTATGAAAATTTATCCCACAACTCTTTCAAGGCATGTTCAACCGCTCTCAATTTTTCCTCCCAAGCGAAGGAAGGGGATCCATCAATAACCCTATGCCATACTTCTATTATTAACTCCATGGCTCTTGGTTGATGAATCCATAGGGGTGAAAACCTAAAGGGAATGGGGCCAAGGTCCTTAGATTGACTAAAGGGAAAAGAAATGGGATTATGGGTAGAATCGTAGAAGGTATGATCTTTGAAGAGATTGACTAATTATTCATGAGAAGGTCATTGTGAATGAGGAACCTATCAAAACGAGCAACAATATGACCTGCCCCAAATCTTATATTTTAGACCAAGTGTATTTGTTGTTGAGTGGTTTGATATCTATTAAATCCCAATCAGCAATGAAATCTTCCATGGATTCACAAAAGGGGTCCCTAATTATGTTTCCACCCCTCTTTTCACTATTTGATAAAACCAAGTTGAAATCTCTAGCCATTGTACTATTGTTGGTGAACTTGGTGTCTTTGAACACCTCTACGGATTGCCAACAGTCTTCATTTTCCTTAGAAATAATGGGCATATAGACATTAAAGAGATGAATTTTGAAACTTTAATCTTGATGAGAGAGGCAAGTCATGACCCAATGCTAAGTTTGGTGTGAATATACCATCTTGAAAGTTGAAATATCCCAAAGAGTGCAAATTCCACCTAAGGCTCCTCTAGCAATAACTATAGCACTTGTACATTGTTTCCATAGGCGTTTTTTCAATATCTAAGATTTCAAACTCCTCTAATTTGGTCTCCTAAAGAAGAATAACATAAGGATTTTCAAATCTAATCGAGTCTCTTAATGCATCTTCCTTGAGTCCGCTACCCAGGCCTCCACAATTCCAGGAGATCACTTTCAATATGTAATATTTGGGAATTTAGAACCACCATTTGGTTGTCTTAATGGTGGTGTATGAGTTCCTTGAATCTTGATAGTGGAGATTTTTGTTCCTGCAACCACCACACTTCCAATTGTGCGTTGAATGCCCAAAATTTTATCTTTATTTGTTGCTTCTTTGTTATTCCTTGGTTGGATTTCTTTCCACTTTCTTGGGGGGGTGTTATTCCTCTCTATCTTCCTCTTCCAATTGTTGCTAGGCTTTTTTCCTTGTCATTACACTGTTGGATTGGGGACAGTATTTCTTCGGAGAATGACAAATCTCTTCTTGCTTGTCTGAGGTGAGATCATCTTTTCTTTCGAAGTTAAGAGGGATTCTAGGTAGGCAAGGGAGGCTTTTGAGGCAGAAGATTGAAGCTAGTTTCTTTCACAATTGGAGTGATAACTTCATCCAAAGAAATTGGTTTGACCTACAATAGAATATCAAACTTGCTTGCTAGGGAGAGTATGGCAAAGTAACTGGGAATCTGAGTGTAGGGAGACTATGGAAAAGTAGCTAGGAATCCTAGTGTTGTGAGAGTATGGCTTATATTTGTTAGAGTATGACACAATCTTATGAAGAGATTGAGATGAGGTGGATGGGACTACTTGCTTCGATTTGGAAAGCACACCTTGAGTTAAGTTTGATGTAATAGCCATCTTTCAACCACTCTTTTTCTTCACCATTTTCCATTGATCCTCCTTCTCTATAGTGAGTTGAGTTTGGGGAAGGTTTTTCTTGCAATCTTGGGCAAAATGCTCTTATTCATGACATTTTTTCCATTTAAAAGCCATTGCTCGTAATCTAGTTTTTGCACATGCTTACCATTGTCCAAAGTGAGTAGAATGGCTTCAGGAAATCCTTTTTCTAAACCCACTTCGACATAGATCCTTGCACAAGAAAACATGCCTTCCTTCCATTCAGATTTATCAATGTATTTACCAAGACTGTTATTTATCAATGTATTTACCAATCGAGTCCGATTATTTTAGACACCTAAAATGAGAGCTGAGATATAATAAGGAAATGCAATGTAGATATCACAGTATATCCAAGTAATATAAAAAGAAATATAATGAGATGCAAATATAGACACAGATATACAGTAATACCCCATTTCTATTAATGAAATAAATGTACGAGATCCACCGTAAAAATATAGGAAAGTGAAATACCTAGAATGGTGGTACCATTCCTCCTCCAGAGGAGATGTGATCTTCACTCAAGACTGCAGAAGATGGTTACAATGAGGCTCGAGGCCTTTTTACAATAATCTGGAATGCAAAAGTCCTAGGACATCCAAAAACTCCAACCCCAGGAGAGAGATGCTGCCAAAAGTCAAGGTGGGCCCTGCTTATAAGTTGGTGCATCAACTCCCTGGGATCGTAACTTTTGCATACCCATCTGCTTTAGGCGCAGGGATAGCCTCGCTTGGAAAGGTATCGTCAGGGAGATTCGATTTTGGGGCCTCAATCATGCTTTCAACAATAATTGAGAACCTCTATCTCAAAAAAACTTCATTTAGGCCCTCAAAATGGCCCTATGAAAACCCGCTAAAATAGTAAATTGCCAAATGGTTCAAAATAGTTTTATGGCAATTTTGAGCCATTTGGAAAAGGTGGGTGGCCCCTGACATCCAATTGGATCAACTGCTTCAACACTTAAGAGAGTCTTCACCCTAGCAATGAAGGGGGAAATGCAGCAATCGAGCCTAGATAGGGATAGCTAAATGAACGCCAAGCTCAAGATCAAATTCAAGGGTCTAGCTATTGAGATGTTGTTAAGCCCTAGACAAAGCCCCGTGATATGTATAAAACCCCTTATTATGCCCTATATATTGAATTATTACATTTCTAGTAGGTCAGCTAGAACCCTTCTTTGCACCCTTTCCTTATAATTGTAACCATTTGTCTCCTATATATATATATATATATATATATGAAGGAGATCTAGTATTAGAATGATCTTATCTCATATCATATTGTGTTCTGAAGTTTATATATTGTAAAGGAGGTTTCCCCCTTGAAGTGGACTGAATTTTATTGATTTCTTATCATTTTTAAGGTGTTGGGTCATAACAGATGCATACCCCTCGTGCCGTAGAAATAAAGACCATTCTTGAAAATGAAGTCTCTATCTTCTTTGGATTCAAATAGGTAAACAAGGAAGCATCTCATTAGAAATAGTGGGATAACTTCTCCTTGATTAAGACTTGCCAACTTTTTTGAACCCACAATTCCATTGATATGGACGATGGCGAGATGCTAATGAATTGGCCAATGAGGCCTCTTTCTTCCAACACCAAAGCCATAAACCTAGAGGAAGAGGCTCAAAGGTTGGCTTCAGGGATTTGATCTAGCTTGTTGACAAAATGAGATGACCCGGTTCTCTAGATCAATTTACCAAGAGAGTCAATGAGAGATTGAAAGGCCAAAGCCTAAGCATCGGGAGGGGGATCATGGCCCCCTCTTGGTTTAGGATCCATGGCCAAACGCTTCGGCAAAGAGGTCGTAAGATGGGGGCTCAAAGCTAGAGTTTCAAAGTGCTTATCATCCCTCGCATGATAGCTAATTAATGTCCCCTTTCAAAAAGAAGGAACTTTTCAAATACCATTATAATATATAATATGTTTGAGGGGAAAATTATAATTCATTTTTTTCCATATTAATTGTAATAATTCAATTGGAGTAAATTTATTTTATGTGTTTTACATTAATATAATTTAATTAAGATATAAAAAAATGAATTTACTAGTGTCCAAAGCCAAGCATAATGTATAAAACGGGAACAAATCTCAATTAAAACGAAGACACTTCAAAAGCATCAATGTGGACTCAACCAACCACAACCAAGGAAAAGAGTACCTACACTTGAAAATTACATGGAAATTCTATATATACTTACACTTGAAAATGACATAGAAAATCTATCTATATATAAAATGATGAAGATGCCCCATGAACCAACAATGTGATAAATTTAAGAAAATTCCAGGCAAAATATTACATAAAATCGTAACTAAAGTTAAGGAAAATACATAATCTGAGACGCCAAAATTATTGGATTTTCTTTTTCAAAATAGTATGAAGAATAACACAAATCCTAGACCTAGGGCTAACTATTACTTTGCATTTTTTTTTAAATGCAATTCCATTGTCTAAAGAAATAAATCCACTCACTTCAAAATCAAATGCAAATGCTTGTGGTTGTGAAAACAAGAACAAACGGACCCAAGTAAAGCATAATTTCTATGGCTGTGATAACAAAAATAAGCCAAAGATATCAACCATAAAAGCTATGGCTGTAACATTTAAATTCACAACACCAGGGAAGTAGTTAACATCCAACCCAATAGCGAATAGAAAGAGCGTAGCATGAGATATTTCTCGGTCATTTTGTCAAAAATATATATGGATATGACATAAAGTTTATCCCATGCACTGTGTAACCCATTTAAACAAGCAAAGTGCAAGCAAGGTGAGGAATATCATCACCTAAATATACACAACAAGGCTTGAACTATGAATTTTAATACACATGCTCAGAATATTAAAACCATAAAAAACACTATTTCGACCAAATAGTGCTTGGAGCACAAACAGGAGCAGGTAAAATTAAGTATAGATTAGGCTTTATCATAATCAGGAAATGTGTAGTGATAATCCAATGCAAGAGACCTAGAAGGTGAATTGGCATTCAAAATGCTTTTAAACTCTTAAGGAATTAGAAACAGGTAATTTTATTTCGGCTGTAATACTCCAAACTTCAAAAAATAACTCAATGAAGCCCGCCCTATGTTTGAATGTAAATGTTTCTGCTCGGAAAAACAAAAACCATTTGAACCAGACACTGCCCATAGCATACACAGGTGACAAGGTAAAATTTAACACACAAACCATTTGACGCACAGAACATATACAGACGACTAGGTAAATTTTACGGTAAACCAGGCTTTATTATAACCAAGCAATGTGAAATGATAATCGCATGTAAATGCACTGAAGGGTAAAGTTGTAAGCAAAAATCCCTTCAACTCCCAGGAAATGGAAAAAATCTCTTCAACACTTCACATGCCCTGAAGGGTAAAGTTGTAAGCAAAATGCCCCTCAACTCCTACGAAATGGAAAAAATCTCTTCAACACTTTAATAGATTATTTTAATACTGCCATAATACTTCAGATGTCAAAACAAAACTAAATAATGCTTTAATAAACACACACTTCAATCATGTGCATATGCATTAATTTCTCAAACCCTGGATATGGGATAAAGTACGGAAAATTGAAAAAGTATAGATCCATCCTAACTCTGTTCTGAAATTATTAAGCAAAAATCTTATCAAGGATGACAAAATCTGGTTTTATATTGATATAAACTACTAGCAATTCAACAAAACTAAGAAACTAGATCAAGAATGAAAACAAAACAGTTCATTGAGATCTTCTCAAGGATGACTAAATCTGGTTTTATAATGATTTAAACTATTGACTAAATCTGCTTTTATATTGATATAAACTACTAGCAATTTAACAAAACTAAGAAACTAGATCAATAAATTGAAAAAAAAAATTAGTTCATTGTGATCTTCTCAAGGATGACTAAATCTGGTTTTATAATGATATAAACTAATGACTAAATCTGGTTTTATATTGATATAAACTACTAGCAATTCAACAAAACTAAGAAATTAGATCAAGAAAATGGAAACAAAATAATTCATTGAGAGAGCAAGAACGAAAAACTTATCACTTACGTACAGGCGATACTAAATTTCTCTTTCGTGCATCTCCTTCTCTATATGCCCTACCATGCCTTCAGAAATCACTCCTATTTCTTTGCCTCTGCACTTTGAGAATGGATTAATACAACAAAAGTCACTTACAGTTTTATAAAAGAATTTGTATAACAAATAAAACAAACTATGAGTACCTATCTATCTCCTCCGCCTTGGTCGTTGTTACGTAAATTCATTAGTTATGCAAAAAAGAATTGTCAGGTTCTTGTTTTTTTCACACCTCCGTCCTCTCATCTCAAGAAACCAAACACTCCCCGGCCCAAGAAAAAAAAACAAAAGCAAATCCCACAGGTTCTTGTTTTTTGCACACCTGCTTCCTCTCGTCAAGAAACCAAACACTCCCCCGGCCCAGAAGAAAAACCAAAAGCAAATCCCCAAACTGAAAAAAGGAAAACAAAAGCGAAAAACAACGTTAAGTAGAAAACATATTAATGGAAACCAGAGCAACAAAAACAATTCAGATAACACAGACAAGCAAGACCATCCTTTACAAAAAAATTTAAAACAAAAAACACTATTTAAATCCAAACCCTACTCTCTACTCTGCCCGGCTCTCTTCTCCCAGCCCCCAATGAACCAACGCTCCGCTATGCTCTGCCCTATTCTTTAAGTTCCTACATCTCCTAGCTCTCGGACTTCATTTTGATTTAATTTTGATGTGATAACTAATTTTTCTGTCACACGCTCCCATCACTGCCGTTTCATTTTTGACGGCACTGTTAGCACGTGCCTCGGTTTTCCATTTCACGCTCCCCATGGCCGTCGATTTCAGCAACCACGCTTCTCGTTGAATCATACCATACCCCGCCGACCTCGTGAATTCATAGCATCCCCTGCGAGTGACCTGGATTGGATTCGAACTCGGGTTTCATGTGGCAGGAAGCATGATCGACCAGGATGTGCAAAATCACCAGAATCACAATCACATCATCTAGCACTTAATTTCACATCAATATTCTGCAGTAAAATACCAATGATCTTGGTGTCACAACAAACACATCTACCTCCACATGGCCATGCCATCATTGTTCAAGCAATTGAATGATGAGGTAGAGAGTGCTTGTATAAGTTGGTCTCACGAGACAATCTCTTTGTGCATCTTGAAAATGAGATATATATGTCTAACTGAAATAGTTTTTTTTAGTTGGATTTAGTTGATATAAATTATTTTTTGTTGTTTAAAATTTATTTTTCAATGTAAAATTTGATTCAACATCTTGAAAAAATTTTGGGCACTCAAATTATACAGAAATAATTACTGAAATCTACTAATCTAACAATTTCTCTTCAGATTTGGAGCATATATCATGGGTCGTAAAAAAAGAGTCATTTCGTAGAACCGTCTATATGTAAGGCATTGTCTAACTATAAGGCAAGAGAAAGAGGTAGTAAGATTTGCTTATCGGCAATGTTAGTATCTAAATGAGGTAAGTTGTTATGGAGTTTGAAAAAGGGATGCATTCTTTAGAGGAAGAGGTAGTAAGATTTGTTTATGGTAATGTTAGTATTAGAGTGAGGTGGGATGTTATCACATCAATTCAATGACTTGAATCTTGAAGAAATGCATTATAAACCACCTCAATCTCACAACTATTATTCAATACATACATAATTTAAATAAGTAAAGATATATATAATTTATGACACCACCAAAAAAGAGTCATTCTGTAAAACATTGTAGAACATTTAGACTAAGTCTATATGTAAGAGAAAGAGGTAGTAAGATTTGTTTATTGGCAATGTTAGTATCTAAAGGTAAGTCGTTATGAAGTTTGAAAAAGAAATACATTCTTTAGAGGAAAAGGTAGTAAGATTTGTTTATGGTAATGTTAATATTAGAGTGGGGTGGGATGTTATCACATCAATTCAATGATTAATTCAATAATTTGAATCTTGAATAAATGCATTATAAACCACCTCAATCTCATAACTACTACTCAATACATAAATAATTTAAATAAATAAAGATATATATAGTTTATGACACCATCAAAACTATAAGGATTTATGCTTACTTGCAGGGTGTACAATCTCGCATATAAATCAAACCATAACATTTGTAAATCCCACTATCACACCCACATTATAGTTAACATCAACCATACCCTTAATACATAAATCCCCTACAAATTGGGAGAACATAGGAATATATTTATCCCACGCCAATAAAATCGGAAAGTACTAATCTATAACGAAGTATCTCAATCATAGAATATGGTAACATAGCCATACAAATTGGGAGAACATAGGAATATATTTATCCCACGCCAATAAAATCGGAAAGTAATCTATAACGAAATATCTCAATCATAAGATATGGTAACATAGCCATAGAATTACACATCATATAAGGTGATGTTTACCCCATGACTATAATCATGTAAGGTGATGTTTATCCCATGATTAGACAGAACGAAACTTCACATAATTATACACTTCTTGTGATAAGAGAAATGAGGTACACTTATAATGTAATTTGAATGAAGTGTATTAAAGATAACGGTGGATTGGTAAGGTTAATCAATTAAAAGAGGATTAAAAATATTAAATTTCTCATATAATATAATATAGAGAAAGTTAATGTTTCGGAGTGTAGAGTAGTCGGTGATGGAGTGTAGTGTTAAGACACTATGTTATGTGAAGTCACCAGTTTGAAACTTCGGCTTACATTGTGTGTCGCATATGCGACCTCGTGGGCATACCTAGAGGTTACAGTGGTAGCAGTCGGACAACATGACCCTGTGTGACTACATGCCTAACTATTTCATTTTATAAGGCTACCAAGGTTTGAAACTCGAGGTAGTCGAGTGTGGTCCATAATAAAAAATACTAAAAAACTACAATTGAACAATTACATGGATATATATATATATATATATATAGCGAAGATGATTGTTGGGATGCCCGTGGACAAAACAATAGGAGGACCATTTGTGTGAAACAAAACAACATGCAACATAATTCAATTGTGTGAAACAAAATGTTTGCTTCTTCGATACCAAATCCCATAAGAATCCGAAAAAAAAATTAAATAATATTTGAACATTTTAAATGTAATCCATACATTAATCACAAAGGAAACCCAATAATATTTTTTTCCAAGGGAACAAGAGCATTATATAGACCCATTTAAGGGCATGACATGTCACTTACAAGGAATTGAACCTCGGTGGGGAGGGTAACAATCATTCCTCCAACCACACAAGCTACTTCCAATGGACTTTAAAAAATTTGAAGGACATGGGGGTGGGCTTTAATCCACTTATCTGTGCACAGGTCACGGTGCCATTTAATATAGTATCTCTGGGTGCAACCACACGTTCGACCACTACCTCAAGGTGCCCCCATGGCTCCAGGTAAGGCCCTCACGGGAATTGATCCTTGCTCAATAGTGAAAAACTCCTCACTTTCCACCATTGGATCCAACCCCTTTGGGCAGGAAACCCAATAATATTGTTGAAGCAAATAATCTCCTTTAACACTATGGTGAACTATAAGCAGGCCTTGGACATAGTGTTTAATTCACCGAGCAATGTAAGTTGTAACATGGCATTTTGTATTTACATCTAAGGCGTTCTTTTAAGGGAGAGTTCTTCTCCAAGTTTCGTCGTCTGTCAAAGGCGTATGGGAGCATGCCATGTTTCTACTTACAAAGAAGGCTTCAGGCTATGTAACATCTTATCAGATTCATCAAAGCGATGTATGGAAGCATGCCACGTTTACTTACGGATAAGGTTGCCAAGCTATGTAACATCTTACCAGATTGGTAAAACCATCACTTGAAGAAAACCAATGCCTATTATCAGATAAAGGATTATGTTTTAAGGAAACCCCTTCTTCACTTCTCGAGGACGAGAGCAGTGATGCTTGAGCTCAATGTATATTTAGTGTGTATGCCACTAACCGACCTATGTGTTTGGTTGCCTTTAGGTGTCTGTAGATCGGTACACCGTAGCTTCCATGTCTTTGCCTATATACCCCTTTATCACAGGGGGTCGAGCCAATGAAAGGAAAAAGCCCCTTCGTGGAATCTCGAGGTATATGTAAAGGACATTACGAGGGTTTCAATGGTTTCACCGAAGAGCTTTGGGATTCCCTCCATTGTGGCGACTTCTCATCCTGCTAATGGACAAGGTTTCATTTTTTGTTTGGCACAAGTCCGACGTAACAGAGAATGGAGCTTTCGATCGGTGGGATTCACTGCAGTTTCAAAGAATTTTCAATGGAATTGTAGTTGTAAAACAAGGTAACTCGCACCCCTTTCCTCTTAATCCAATTCATTTATAGCATTTTCATTCTTTAAAAGTTGTAGATTCGTACTGAAACCAAAAGAATTGATGGGTTTGTAGAGGCCTTCATTTTTCCCTTTTCAGAAAGGAGGATTTTTCTATTATGGAGGCTTAGTAACCAAATTTATCTCTGGTGTTGAGTATGGAGGTAGGACTTTGCCACGGTCTTCTCTATGATTAGTTATTTTAAGATTCCAAATCTATATAAGGTCGACGATGAGAGGAATTTCATGTGGCTTCCAAAGGACAAGATGATTGGGTTATATCGATAATGATCATGGGTTCTTCCATAACCCAAGAAAGGAAATTGTGATCTAGAGGCCCCATCTAAATCCTTGATCCTTTTTTGATAAGTAAGATTTTAAGCGATCCATGTTCAATCTATGTCCTACTTTGTCACACAAAGGTTAGTATCTGCAAACCGCTCCTTATCGACAGATTACTCTCTTAATTTAAATTAATGTAAATTCAAATCTCAATTCTTGAATAAATTCAACATATTGCAATCCTTATTTTTAAGTGCATAATTGGAGAATGTTACTTGTCNCGTAACAGAGAATGGAGCTTTCGATCGGTGGGATTCACTGCAGTTTCAAAGAATTTTCAATGGAATTGTAGTTGTAAAACAAGGTAACTCGCACCCCTTTCCTCTTAATCCAATTCATTTATAGCATTTTCATTCTTTAAAAGTTGTAGATTCGTACTGAAACCAAAAGAATTGATGGGTTTGTAGAGGCCTTCATTTTTCCCTTTTCAGAAAGGAGGATTTTTCTATTATGGAGGCTTAGTAACCAAATTTATCTCTGGTGTTGAGTATGGAGGTAGGACTTTGCCACGGTCTTCTCTATGATTAGTTATTTTAAGATTCCAAATCTATATAAGGTCGACGATGAGAGGAATTTCATGTGGCTTCCAAAGGACAAGATGATTGGGTTATATCGATAATGATCATGGGTTCTTCCATAACCCAAGAAAGGAAATTGTGATCTAGAGGCCCCATCTAAATCCTTGATCCTTTTTTGATAAGTAAGATTTTAAGCGATCCATGTTCAATCTATGTCCTACTTTGTCACACAAAGGTTAGTATCTGCAAACCGCTCCTTATCGACAGATTACTCTCTTAATTTAAATTAATGTAAATTCAAATCTCAATTCTTGAATAAATTCAACATATTGCAATCCTTATTTTTAAGTGCATAATTGGAGAATGTTACTTGTCTGAGATTATGCTCCATTCAATAGTATCTATAACTCCTTGAACAGATAAATGATAAAGAACAAAACAATGTTGTTGTTGGATCGTAACCCTAGAGGCATATTTAATCCACAGATTGATGTGACTAAGAGTTGCTCCAATTAGTAGTTAACAAAATTATGATTGGATTACTTCCACACTTTCACCCAGACTAGCTTGGATCGAACCAATCCAGCAAATCAAGGATGATCCTAGAAAATGATTATTTCCCTAAATTGTGAGATCATCACTGGCAAGATTTTTGCTCTGGACTAGACCCAAATAACTTCATGATAGTGATCGTGGGAGACATGAATGAGGATATCCAATCGATTCCAATATCTCTAGTGGAATATGTTTCTTATATTCTCTAAATATCCATCCATGTTGAATAAATATCCAATTGAATTGCGTTGTTATAATATCAATAACTTCATTTCGTCATGAATACTACTATAAATGAAAGGTTTGAGGAATTCAAGTCTTACTGAATGCATTAATCGTTGTTGATTATTAATTTTGAAGGATTTCATGGATAATTTTAGTCATTAAACATAGATAATTGCAGGAACTTGAGCAACAATCACTATCACCTAGATAATTCCTGAATATTGTGTTATATGACTCAATAATTTTAAACCAATGTTAATAAATTGGTTCTTCATAAATATTATTGCAATTATGAATGAACCTAGAAACCAACAATTGGAATTTTACAAATGTTGAAACCTTTCCAATTGTCACTCAATCCTGTTTGTGAGCATGGAGCAGGCAACTTTGTAAGGGAATTCCTAACTCTAGTAATCTATCACAAGACGAAGGTTGGAGTTATGTTCCATCACCTACTGTCCACGTTGACAACAACTAACTTCCTTAAATCTCGCCATACCATTCCTACATCTATCTCACAAAACAATTGATGTGACTGCCCTCAATCCAAGTTAAAAACCTGAACCTAATAAAGTAGGTTTATCGGGGATTCTTACATTTGTGTTGGTCGTGATTCATGAAACTACTAGTGGATTGACCTTTACTACTATAGAAATTGATTATCGAGGATTCTTGCATCTGTGATGGTCACAGTTCGTGAAACTACTAGTGAATTGACCTTTACTACTATAGGAATTGATTTCTGATTCCTCTAGATTAAAAAAAAAACACATTGGATAGGTAACATTTCAGATTTGGTATCATCATGAGATTTAGATATTAATCATTGTTGACATTATTAAGATTTGATTGTTTCAAAATTCTAATAATAGTTATTATATTGTATTGTTGTCATTCACTCGATGCTACACTTTATGCATGTCAGTCAGGTTCTAAGTTTTGGAGAACTCGTCATTAACATTATGACTTAATAATTGTTGGTATTTACCTTGCAGTTTTAGAACTTGTAACTATTTTGTGGAAAGCATAATAGTAAACAATTTAAATTTCATATTTTATACATCAAGTACCTCGAAGTGATGAGATAGACATCGATCATATCCTCTGTGTAATTTAATGGCATATAAGTCATGTCCTCTCCCTTAAAGGAACACTCGTGGCCCTAACGTTGTTCACCCGGAAGGCACCCGCAGTGCCCTGTCACAGTGGAGGTCGTGGCTGGAGATGGTGGAAAACCTACAGAACTATATTGAGTAATGGAGTTTCTATTACATAGAATGTTCAATAAGGAAGCGAAACAGAAGAAATAATTTCAATGTCTTTGCAGAGGGAAGTGAAACGGAAGAAAAAGGTTTGTGTACTCGAGGTATATGCAGAGGATGTTACGAGGGTTTCAATGGTTTTAATGGATTTATTCTCAGAGGTACCTAAAATTTGCAATTATTGAGGAAGAAAAAGGTATGTGTAGCTATCAAAATATAATGTTTAATGAAGGGAAACAATCATTGATTTTTAGCTTAGGGGTTCTGTCACAGACCTAAATTTCCATTGAAGATTTTATTTATTTATTTTTAACCACAATAATCTATTTTCTTCTCGTCAATTATAATAACCGTGTATAGTTACATTTATTTTCTTTTTTCGTACAATAATCTCACTATTATTCCATTACACAAAGAACCATAGAAACTAATTAAATCTCAAAAGGTTCTTCGTAACATCTCGTCATTGATTATAGTATCCTCTACTAAAATAGTAGAACCACTCGATACTTTCCATATAGTTCTAAAATATTTTCCTAAGTCTTATTATATTAAGACCTATGTATGTTTTGCTTTTACTAAGTTTCATTGATACAATGATTATTTATTTATTCATTTACAACTTAAGGATAGGATCAACCCCATGTATAAGAGTTTTCTTTGAGGGTTATTTGTTTTGTTTTAGCCCCATTGTGGCTATCCGTTGCCACTATATTCTTATATCATTACTCTCATAACTTTTAGAATGTATCATATTATATGTGTGTTCATGTGGTTCGACATGCTATGTTTACCTTGTTAAAGTCTTCCATACATGTTCGAACTTAGTTAAAAGTCAAACAATATATTTGTTTCGTCGCATCGTTCAAGGTATAATATGTATTATCAATATTACAATGTATCACAAGTATATACAGGTTTTCAAACGTACAATTTGTATTTACGGTTCCCAATGTTCAACAACTGGCATATGAAGGACAACTCATACGTAAGTGGATTTATTTCATGGTTTTACAAGGAGTTAAACTCATGTTAGCATTGTTTCTTAATTAAATCTTCACCAACTTTCCTTTGATTTAACCATGTATTAAAAAGGTGCAGTTAACATGAAACAATCATGCAAGCGCCACCTGTGAGGGTTACTAACTCGAGGATTTTTCCTCGACACTTTTCTCGAGAAGACATACGTGTAAGGTCACACTACGTACAAGTGTTAGGGTTTTTTCATGTCGCAGCCTTAACGCTTCTAACCCATTCCTAATTTGTCTCATTTTTCATTTCTTTGTTTTGGTTTCCTCTGTGATGCTCTCCTCTGGAGAGTTTGATAAGGTTTTACAGGACCCTCCTATGTCCTTCGAGAGTTCCTTGAGTTACAGTATTTAAGTTTGATTGTTCAGAACCTTGTTTTCATTTTACGGTGGAATCATTTGTGCGAGAGCCAAGGCATGTTGGCTTTTAGTTGGTTGGTCGAAAACGACCCTTACTGGTAACAAATTTTAACCCTCTTTTAGTCATCCTGGTTTTCTATATGATTCATAAGTTTTGTACTCCTAACTTACCACCCGAGCCATTTTAGACGGTTAGTTTACAGTCAAGTTATTTCGTCATGTTTGGTTAAATACATCTCAAACTTCTTGCTCTCTATTTTTCTTTTACTAGATAACATCGTACCTATAACAAGATGTAACTGCGGCGAATCTTGTTTCCAGTTATCCTATGGTTCGAAGAGTTTTCCCATTAGACTTTAGGGACTTGTCATTCAAACCCAGTTATTCTATGATTTTCGAGTTCGAGTTACAGTCGCAGGCTTACTATAAGAATTATAACTCCCTTGTTTTACTAATTTTGTTCTGGTCTATGATAAAATCTTCTTCCAAATGTTACTTGTCCTGAACTTAGATGCGGTGTTCGCACCAAGTATTAATGTTATCTTTTGTTATCATTTTGAAACTGTGTCATGAATTTCATTCTTATTTTTGGTTATTCAACTAATGACGGACCCCTTTTATGGCTGCAAGGGGTACCCATCAACTATTTTGTCAACCCTGTATGCTCGGGTGGGTTTCAAAAGTGATGAGAAAGGAAATACCAGAGCGATTCGTACCACCAAGGTAAGTTATTCTATGTTTTCAATTATAGTTTTTATTGGTTACATGAATTTGTACAACATTTTCACTTGTTGTGATGGTGTATGTACCCAGAAGGATGGTACCATGGAGACTCGGAAAACCCTTTTCTGGAAAGGTATTCGAGTTCCATTTATATGATTGCTATGTTATTATATTTGGTCAAGCTAGTTGTCCGAGTTAATTTTGTATAGTTATTCAAGGAAGTTCGTGATTTAGGACTGTTACAATTTACCATGATGTAATGATCTGTACTCTTTATATGAGTTGTTATTTATCTCTTGGATTAAATTTGGATTGTTCACATTGTCTCTCGGTCATGATATAAGTAGATATTACTTGTTAACTCTATTAAATATATTTTTTGATTCCTCTCTCTCTCTCTCTCTCACTCTCTCTCTCT
>SNQJ01S0000333.1:180023-310151 GCA_010110895.2 Picea sitchensis | reverse complement strand
GAAATACTTGCACCCAGAAAAAGAAGGAGAAGAAAGTGGACCACACAAATCACTGTGAACAAGTTGCAAAGGACCCAAGGCGTGCCAAGAGGCACGTTTGTCAAAACTATCCCGATGATGTTTTTCGAGAACACAACCGACACAAACACCATCTCTGCATCAAACAAGAGGAAGACCAGTCACCATCTGTTGATTACATAGTTGTTGCAATGAGCGATAGTTTAGATGACCAAACCGCTCATGCCAAAGTTTGCTCAAGTCATCGCTATGAGCAACAAAAACTAATGAAAAACTTGATGACCCAAAGTTGTCAAACTTGTACAACCTGGTCATATCATAAGAAATTCCAGTTGCAAGAACATGTTTAGGATCTTTTAGATCCTCGATTACAACTTGGTGAGGTGAAAACTCGACGGTTTTACCTTCACCTGAATGAGTGATTTGATATACTGATAGAAGGTTACAAGAAAGATCTAGACCACATAATACATCATTGAAATGACCATTTTGTACTTGAATTGTTCCAAATCCTAGAACACTAAGAGATCTATCATCACCAACAAATATTTCCTTGGTGTTACATTCATTTAGAACAGAAAATATGGCTTTATCCTTAGCCATGTGATAAGATGCTCCTGGATCAATAAGCCACTCATCAGAAGAAGAGTAGTAGTAGAAGTTGTATTGAAGGAAAAACCAGAAGCAGAAAGTGCATGTCCATGAGAAGAAGAAGAAGAAGAATCAATACTGATGTTGTGCTTCTTCATCGATGCTTCTAAGGTTGCCATCTTCTTGAAACATTTGGACTCATCATGACCATCTTTATTACAAAAGTTGCAATGTCTGTTAGTATTCTTACTTTTATATTTTGTTTCTTTGTCACCATTAGGATCTGAAGCTGTCTGAGCAGGTTTGGGACCCTTAGGTTGTTTTTTGTTGTAGCGAGGATGTTGCTTCTTGAGATACTTGGGTTTATCTTTCTGCTGGGCAACTAAGGCTTTGTTTGAGGTACCTGCAGTGTTGATCACTCCAAGTTGTAAAAGCTTATCTTCCTCTCTAATCAAGGAAGCACAAAATGACTCAAGGGTGTGTTTTACATAATCTTTCCCTAGAGCCTCTTTCATGGCATAAAAGGTAGATCCAAACATAGAATATGTACTACCTAGCTTAGAAAGAATAAGATATATGCAACGCTCTTCCTCCATTACTATCTTACATTCTTCACATAAAATTTTGAGTGTTTTAAACTTAGATAGATAGTCTCCAAGGCAAGAAAAATCACTTGGACTCAAGGTAAGTATTTGAGTTTCTAACTGTTGTGCTCAAATAATATTGAGTTTACCAAACACAGATTCAATCGTGTTCCAAGATTCTTCGGGGTCATCAATTCCTTGAAGGTGGTACCTTAAATCAGGAGAGATGGACATTCTGATTAGTCCACGTGCTTCGTCATTCCTATTATCCCATTTGGCTTTCTTATCATCATCAGTGGGGATTGTTTCCTTTCCCAATGTAATCCGGTATATGCCTTTACTTCTTAATAAATCTTCCATATGGGATCTCCATTGGAAGTAGTTGTTGCTGGTAAGCAATACATTACTTGTAGAAGCCATATTAAATATGTAGATAATTTGGATTTAAAAACTGAAACTAATGATCTGGATGGAAAGATCTCGAAAAGTTATGTGGTTTTAAAAAAAAAAGCACTGAAAACAGACTTCCGATGTGAGAGTTATGCCCTTTAAAAAAAAGGCATAAATGGTAACCAAATAACCACGTGATAGTGTAAGCTACTTTATAAAGTGACCCACTTTTATAAAGAGAAGTGGGGATCACTTTTACAATGAAGTTACCTTATAACAGAAAAGTTGCATGCAAAATAAATAACTCTAAAATAAAATATAAAGCTACTTATAGTGATTCACTTTTATACTTGAAGTGAAATGCACTTTACAATTTTTAGCATGAACTTTTTCAAAAAAAATAACAAAAGAGAGACTTGAACTCAAGACCTCTTACTTAATAAGGCAAGTTTTAACCAAATGGTCTAGAAAAACATATTGTAATGTTCATAAGGAGGGTTGTTGTTGTTGTTGAGCATGCTCCAAAAAAAAACTCTTTTCACACAAGAAAAAAATTTCGCTTCTCGATGACAACAAGGGTTAGATCTCGGTTAGCTTACCTGGAAGATGCACCTTTTCCTATCTGTTTCTGATTTGACTAGATCGCACAGGACGCGGGGCAAAGATCATATGCAAATCTAAAAGATTAGCAACCCGAAAATAAAAAAAATACAAACCGAAATAAAATCAAAATATAACTTTGCAGAAATTTAAAAAATGCATATACAGGCTTTATACCTCTGGATCTGACTGTAATGGTCGTATCTTGGGAAAGCGGAAACCTTTTCGAGTGAAACAAAAAGTGTTCCTAAATGAAAATAGTGCTCCAGACGCAATGGAACAGTCCTTTCAGCCCATAAATGTATGAAAATTCAATAAAAGGGAGATGAGGCAACTCGGCTTCACGATCTCGATCTACAACAGGAGCGGGTCTTCAAATAGGCTCTGATACCATGTTCGACAACACAGGTATTCCAACAGAGGAAAAACACCTTCAGTAACCACTCACATAACCAGATCAAAGATCAACACACCGATGTTTTCAAGTGGTAAAACCCCTATGGGGAAACATCCACGGCCCCAGCCAACGCGGCCACTTGGAGCAGTTTATTAATGCAAAGAAAAGAGATTACAGAGAGATTTTACAAGAGAGTTTCTCACAATCGATCATCAGAAAATGACCCTCCATGCTCATTAAATAGATATCATGGACCAATCGGGTGTTAAGCCACGGATCAATGACCATTAAGATCGAGGAGAGTATGAACCGTCAGATCACTCTATGTCAGGAACATATCGTGATCGTCGGATTTCCTAACTACAAATGCACACTAATGCATACTAAAAAACACACTTTTACCTAACGACATATTAGACCAAGTAGATCTTAACTAACTCCTAAGTGTCTAAATATCCTAACAATTTAAATGCGTTTGTCATATAGACTGGGATTGGGGCTCTTGCGGACCATAAGAGAAATATGTACAAGAAATAGGACTGGAAAGAATAAGTGGGACATGGTATAGTGTAATACCTGAAAAGTAGAAATGGGAAGATATCATTCATTGGTTATAGATTTATATTCAGAAAAGGTGGAATAAATGGATTGATAAAGAAAAGACTATGACTATACACTTACAGGCATGGTACATATAAGTAGTTTTGGTATTTTCTTGTTGATGCGTATTCCTGTTGATTTTCATGGCTAGCCCGCTTGAATAACTAGAATGATAAACAAAGGATGTATATGAATGTTCCAGGAAGGAATTTTGTTATTTTCTTGTTGATGCATTTTGCTGTTGTATTTTGTCGGGGACCCACTTCAAGTTCTCTTCAATATATCTTCTCAAGGGGGCAATGTTGATGTCATTCTAGATTTTAATGCTGAAAATTTCATTTTCTAATTCGGTTAGATCAATAGAAAAATTACACAGAAACTGATGAATGTCTCCATTCTGCACCGAATAGAGGACTAGCCAGTTGTCCACGTCTTCTTCATGATATTCAAGAATCTTGTAATTTTTTTCTAGAGACAAGTCCTTAAAATTATCAAGTTGTTTATCAAAATCTTGCTTGGTTAATGCCAATGAGTTAACAATTAAGCTGGGGTCATGGAAGTCATTTGTCCTTCCGAATAAGCCTATTTTGGCCATCTTTGTGACTAATGTTTCTTTCTTTTATATTGTTTGCTCACATGATTGGACGATGAGATACATGCTCTTCACCTTTTCTTTCCAGCATGCTTCTAATTGAATGAGCCATTTTGTGGACGGGAGACCATGTTGTCTTCTTGTCGTTTCTGGCATGTTTTTGACATGAAAGGAAAAATGGATGATAGTGTGAAAATAGAAAATTTCTTCATTTTTTAAATCCATCTACAAAAGTTGGAGCAAGTTATGTGCCCTGCTTCCCACCGAATCCATATTTTGTGATGTTTCCCATGCCTTAGTAATCAGTACCATTCTTCTATTGATATTTTTCTCCACATATCCTCTACAGGAGGCGAGGAAGATGGAGGAGCCTTTTAGATTTGTTACAGGGGTGCAGGGAGTCGAAGGTATGACTATTGCCAAAGGACTGCCAAGAAATGGCATAGGAAACAAAGCTTCCTCTAATTCCTTAATGTGGTCCTTTAGTTTCGCATTCTTAGCCTCAATGACTCGAACGCAATCATGAAGAGCATCTTCGGTTTCCATGTGAAGTTGAGATATTTTGGATGCCTGCATATTGGCAAGGTCAAGTTCTGAATGATGTTTTCTTTTCTTATTTTTGACATGTTTTTTTTCAATAATTGTTTTTTTTTATTTTCTTTCAAAAACAATACTCTGGAATACGAAGGATTCATCTTCATAAAAAAATTCGGTATCAACTATGTCCATTGTGTAGCCATGTTGAATTGGGTCTCTGGGCTGATCAAGGTTGCAGAATATGCTATCCAGATTAGCGTCAAGATCCATGTTTTCACCCTAAATTTAGGGCTGGTCCGCCTCCCTTGCAACTATTTTTCCCTTTTCCTGCACCAAAAGCTTGCCAAAACTATCAAATTTATGATGGAATATTAATTTATGGACCTCAAGAATGAAGATGTTTTGTTTATCTATACAGAACTGTTGTGGATCTGTCGCCAGTAGTTTATGAAAACATCGGTTTTATCCATAGGTTGCCTGAAATAAAGAAATGGAGGGTGCAATATAACCCACCAGAAACGTTGGTTCAATGCGTGCGAATGTAAAATCTCCCCGAGGTCTTCCTTCATTAATGAAAATGCCTATGCATGTTGTATGGTGAGTTGGTAGAAGTAAAGCTTAATTATTGCATGCTTAGAAGAGAGAAGGTGGTGGTTACAGCGAAGAACATTTAAGGATTGGAGGTTTCATGAAGGAATGAAAATGGTAGCGTGTGAATGACATTCCATGGTATTTGAAATTAACAATGGGAAGCGATAGCAAAAGCATCCGCAAATATTTCATTAATGACAGAACTTCTCGAGCCTTACACCCATCAATTACAATTTAGATGGTGCCTGCACGATGACCAGTTAGCATTAAAGATTTAGAAACAAAACATATATATATATATATATATATATTACTTCTTAATATGGACATGTGCGAAGGCGACGGAGATGGGGAAGAAAAAGCAAGGAAGCAATGCGCAATTCTAAAAATTAGTTAGACGGCCTTCAAAATAAGTTTGCAGGCGATAGCGAGCACATGAGAGTTGCAAAACATGTAAAACGTAAGAGGGCATGATGGTGCAGTTCAACGGAGGGTTTGTATATTTGTGGAATTGCAGGAAACTGGGTAAGTATGGAAACTGTGATTTTCTCCAGGTTTCCAGGGAGCATAGCGAAGGGAAGCATGTACAGTATTTGGATTGCAGATTCTTGGGATGGCGGGCTGAAAAGTGGGCCTCTATTGTTCTATGTCTTGTAAATAGTACCCATAGTGTCCCAATTACAGTTCTGCGATATACAAACTGGCAGACGAATTGCAGGGATGGGGGGCCCAAGATGGAAATTTTTGAGTACTAAAATATGAATAATTTAATTAAACAAAATTATGAAATGAGTCACAAGGTTCAAGTCTGGTTGCAATTTTATATTACCAAAGTTTCGGGCGTCTGAGATATACAAAATGACAAGCGGGTTTGCGCACTAGCCGGCTCAACATTCTACTTTTAGTCATTTCCACGATATACAAATTGACACACAGACTCCAGGGTCGGCGGGTTCCCAGAAACAAGCAATACATACCAAATATGCAGAGATCCCTTATTCCATACTTATCCAGTTAGTCAGATCGTGGACTTGCGGGCTGGCGGGCTGTAAGTTGGGCCTTTAATTTTATGTGTCCTGCAAATAGCACCCATAGTTGGGCGATATAGAAATTGACAAGCAGAGTTGTGGGCTGAGTGGCTCATATTATAAATAACATTAGTTTCAAGTACTAAATTATTAATAATGAATATCGATAGTGTACAATTTAATTAAAGAAAATTAGCAAAGGAGTCGCAAGCTTCTAGCCCGGGTCCAATTGCAAATCATCGAAGTCTCAGGCGCAAGATTAGATGGACATGCAATGTTCCACTTCAGTGTTTGGGAAACTGTGAGCATAGACATGGATTACCAAGTTTTGGACGCAATATGTACACTCAGAACATGGGGAATGAGAGTTTGATAATGCATAGAGGGGATTCCACGGCCATAAATTGGCTTAGGAAACCAAAGGGCTCGGTCGGACTCGCAGTGCATATTTCATAATTCATGTGGAACACGAATTGTGTGGTGATCGGATCAATATATGTAGAAACCAAGGAAAACTAAATATGTACCTTTATAAAGTATGGACATGAGATTTTACAGAGTATGTGCGGATATCGCATTCCATACTTTCCCACTTTCTGGATCGCAGGCTCTCGAGCTAGCGGCCTCAAAAAATATGTCTCTATTGTTCTGTATCCTACAAATAGCACGCAGACTTTCGTGAAATACAAATTGACAAGCGGCTTTGCGGGGTGGCTGAGATTTTTTAGAGTATGTACACTTTTTTGGATCGCAGGTTCTTGGTCTATCGGGGTAAAAAACGGGCCTCTATTGTTCCATGCCCTAAAAAGTAGCATCCACAACCCGGCGATATACAAATTGATAAGCATATTTGCAGACCAATACATACAAAATATGCATAGATCCCTTGTTCCATACTTAGCTAGTTAGTTCGATCGCGTACTTGCAGACTGACGAGATGTAAATTGGGCCTCTAATGTTCTGTGTGTTGCAAACAACATCCATAGTTGGGCGATATAGAAACTGATAAGCAGACTTGGGGGCTCGCTGTCTCAGCGTAGTATTTATTTTCGATGTCGGACCTGCGGGTTAGAGCGCTCTCAGTGAAAAACGAGCAAATAAAAAAACACAACTGAAAACAAGTTCAACAAATACAGACAGAGTAAACAAAAACTTGTTTAGTATGGAACATGGACAGATTTTGATAACACGTAGAGGGGAACCCACGGCCATAAAATTGGATAAGGAAACCAAAGGGCTCGGTGCAACTCAGAGTGCATATTTCATAATTCATGTGGAACACGAGTTGTGTGGTGACCAGATCAGTATGTCTAGAAACCAGGAAAAGCTAAATATGTACCTTTATAAAGTATGGACATGAGATTTTATAGAGCATGTACAAATATCGCATTCCATACTTGGCCACTTTATGGATCGCGGGTTCTCGGGCTGGAGGGCTTAAAGAATAGGTCTCTATTGTTATATGTCCTACAAATAGCACATAGACTTCCGTGAAATACAAATTGACAAGTGGACTTGCGGGGTGGCTGAGATTTTATAGAGTACGTACACTTTTTTTCATTGCGGGTTCTTTGTCTGTCGGGGTAAAAAACGGGTATCTATTCTTCTGACCCCTAAGAATAGCATCCACAAATCGGTGATATACAAATTGACAAGTGGATTAGTGGACCAATACATACAAAATATGCATAGATACCTCATTCCATACTTAGCCAGTTAGTTGGAGCATGCACTTGCGGGTTGGCGAGCTGTAAATTGGGCCTCTAATGTTCTATGTCCTGCAAACAACATCCATAGTTGGGTGATATAGAAACTGAAAACTGGACTTCCAGGATCGTTGGTTCAACATACTATTTATGTTGGATGGCAGACCTGCGGGTTTGCGGGCTCTAGGCGCAAAACGAGAAAATAAAAAAACACAGCTGAAAACAAGTTCGACAAATACAGACAGAGTAAACGGAAAATTGTTTAGTATGGAACATGGACAGGAAAAAAATGCACCTTTGCATGGATTCCTCTACATCTCTGGTTAGGATTTCTTTGTGGCATGCAATTATCTTGTTTGTGTCTAAAAGCACAAATCAAATGGAATATGAACATAACTTAACATGTAAAGGAAAAAGGCAAGTACTATGTACAAATACTAAAAAAAGTAGAATAAGATGAATAGAGAAAAAAACAGTTTTTAGAAAGATGTACCTTTTTTTTTCTTTTTTGCATCATGTATGTTGAACAGTATGTGTAGAATTCAAGGAAAACCAATAAGTTGGATAATTGTTTTGTTTTTTTCCTTTTTTTTTTGGCAACAAACTATACAAATATGCTTTGAAACATAGAAATATCACTTTGCAATATGTTTGATGTATATCTCATAATTCAAGTGCAATACCAATTGTATCGTGATCAGACCAATATGTGTCTAAGATAAATATACTATATTGAGGAATGGGAACATTCGACCAGACATGGTCAATAAGTGCATTTTGCACATGGCTTGTGTTGTTCAAAAGAAAGCGGAGACTGTATTTGCACATGTAGTTTTCCAATTCTTTTGTTCTGTCATTATTTTGTAGCATGTCAATATTGAAGTCTCCCACAAGTACAATGGGCCCGTACATATGGAAATGGGCCAATGCATTAGAAATAACATCTACTATGTTGGAGAATGCTACATGGGGAGCAACATACAGATTCAAAAATGTAACTTCTGTTCCATGGAAGAATTTTTTGCAAGCACAACTTCAACATTCTTTTCTTCGATATGTATATGGTCCAAAATTGGTACATGTTTTTTCACCAGTATCATCACCCCATGTCTAATGTAACTTGATATGCAATTGTGATTTGGGAATTGTCTGTTCTGCATGCATAATGCCATGTGTGTTTCCTGTAAGCATAGAATATTAGATTGCATTGTATCATAGTCATTCAGTATATCATCCATATGTGCATTTAAGTTGCATGTGTTAAGTGACATAATCGATACAGATGAATTTGTTTGTATGAATTGGTAATCATAGTGCAATTGTAATTTTGTGATGGTCCTTAGTCATTCCATTTCAATATCAACTTTCTTTTTCACTTTGAAGTTATCTTTTGTGAGAGGACTTAGTAAATACAAGGAGTCTATGCTTTTGACACGGGACAATGCTGTGTATACAAGTCCATGTATTTGAATTCCAGCAGGCTGGAATGCAACATGATCAAGTGTTAGTCCTTGTGATCTGTGGACTGTACGTGCACATGCAAGTTTAATTAGAATCTGTTTTCAAATCTTCAGTCGACCTATATATGCTGATGTTGATACTGGCTTTGATATTCACAAAACATGGGTCCAATCTCTTCCAGTGTTTGAAGTATATAGAAAAGACAACTTGTTTTCTTGTCGCTTGCCTATATGCAGTTCATGAAACTTAATCCAAAGGACATAAAGTTTTTTTGTTTTCATATAGCCTTTTATTATTCCATATGCACCATTGACCAAGTCATCTTGTGAATCATAATTACAAGCATATATTTCAACCAACATTTCTAATTTGAGAACAAGATGAGAAGATAAAGTGACTGTATGTTCATGACGTGGCACATTTCCATGGTTGTCTTCTTCCAGGTCAATTGAGTTGATGATGATATCATCGCTAGGCATAGATGATAGCATTTGGCTATTATGCATCACAACATCCTTATTTCTATAAAACAGGTAAGGGAATGTAGGGTCTGTTGGTGCAGGCTGCAAGCACCTAGAATTGATATATGTTAAGTGATCATATCTTTGGTTGTTTGTGTGTATTTTATTCAGAATTGCAATGAATGTTTCATCTGTCTTCCGCATTGTAGATGCAACTCAAAGCATTTAATATTGTCTTTCCATAAGTCATGGGTCATTGTTTCCATGTTAACCGTAGGTTGTTCAAATATCAAAGAATCTTGGATGGGCTATGCTTGGTAAACATCCCCATAGAAAATCATGTCATTGTTTCCAAAGTATTTTGTGTGCACCTGTTTTATGCTTCTTAGTCGGTTATCAATGGAATACAAGAAGCAACTATCAATCAAATATGCTTCATCTATAAAGACAAGCCAGAGTTCCTCGTAAATCTTAGACAATGTATCCAACATTTCCTTTTTAAGTGGAAGAAACTGTGACTTGTTAAAAGGCATAAAAAATGAAAAGTGGACCGTTGTTCCACCTGCATTATATGCAACTTTTCCTGTGTATGCAACTATTAGGCCCTTTGGTTTCAAGGGATCAGAATAATTGTTTGAATCATAGATTCGTATAAGCACTTGGAACAGTTCTTTCGTTGTGAATGTCTTCCCTATTCCTACTCCCCCTGTAAGGAACAAGTGCATAGGACTATCCATGTTCAAGATTTTTTTAAGAGCAAAGTCCTTTAGAATTTTTTGTTGTTCGCGATTCAACAAACGTCTTATTCTATGGTATTCATTATTTTCAATTAGGAAAGGATGTTTTTTTATTTGAAAACCAAGATTGATATGTTTTTCAATTCCACTTGTTGGAGGATGAGGCAAATCCGCTTGCAAGTCATAGGACTCAAAAGGAGTTCTGGTTGTTTTTTGGTTTTTGAATGTCTGATCATGGTTGTTATGGTTTTCTAGGTCATTAACTACAACTTCTAGATCACCCCATGCTGGATTAACATTGTAGGTAAATCTATCTTCATTGATGTGCACTATAGTCTCAGACGCAACATACGCAACCTCCCATGTAGGGAAGTTATGTTTTAATGTCTCTTCATTTTCATGGAATGGAACACACAACAACAATTTTTCTCTACAGTAGTTTTCATAGTCACAATGTTTATTGTATTTGACAAACCGTATGACAGAGGGATTTTTTCTTTTTGATATGGGTGCACCATGTTTTTTGTAATGCAATACGAAATCTGCTAAGAATATATGCCTATTAGGAGATGGACACTGGAGGTAATAATCAACAATAGAGTGACATAGCACGTCTTCTGAATTGTCAGGCTCTTGTTGTAGCAAAACCGGTGGTTTAAGGACAAATGTGCATTTTTCAAGTGGAGATGTGTTTATGAAGACACATTTTCTTGAACTACAAGTGAGGGGCAGGGAAAGTGAAATGTGAATTGCTTGTTGAGAAGACATTTGTTGAAGATTAAGCAATGTATTGCCAAGTGCGTGTATCATTTGTATCACATCAATATGACTTATTTCATATTCTTTGTGTATTCTTCTGAATGCACTTGTCATAGATTTGTCAACCTTTGTCATATACGAATTAGAGTAAGATTCTGCAACATATGCATTGAGCACGTACTGTGCATCTATATTTACTTTCCACATAACTAACATGTCCTTGGAGAAACTGTTGTTCCAAATATGGGAAAGCTTTCGTTTGAGGAAAAATGTTGGTTGCCTAAGCGTACATTGTATGGATTGGATGTACTCATCTTCTGATATACTTACCTCTATAAAGAAGGAATCGAAGCTCATCAACTCGTCAAATTGTCCTTCTAGAAATGTGAACAATGATTTAGATTTCTCAACAACAAAATTGTCCTCTAAACTAAGTGGCTCTATGATTCTTGTAGCTCTCATTGGAGGCATAGGAAACTTGTATCTGCAATGCGAGTTTTTCTTTTTTCTACAACTTCTTGTATGGTAATGTCTATGGCCTTTGGTGAGTTATGGATCCAAATGATTTGTGTTGCATGTTATGTATTTATCCACAAATTGTTCAATTCCTGAATTGCTATTAGCTCCATAAACTGGTGCACCCTCTATCCATAACAGTGAGTGGTCATGCTCATTTCCCTTATTCTAAAACTCAGTTACAAAAAACTAGTCTGATATTTTTCCGAAAAACGTTTCATCATGGCATATCAATTGTCTCAAAGAATTTATTCTATGTCTATAGTAGCGAGTACATGTTACTGGGTCTTTTCTTATGAGGTAGTCAACGTCATTATTTTCCACGGCACCAGTTTCTTTTTCATGTTTCCTCTTCCTATGCAGGTCATATATGGTAGCTACCAATGGATCCCAGCAATGCTCTGCACTTGTAAATGTGACAAAAAATGTTGGTGGGCCCAATTGCCAAATCATTGCAAAAATATTTTTTTTTTACTATGTACAAAAATGTTGGCAGGCCCAATTGCCAGATCATTGAAATCTATGTACACAATATCAGATTTTAGAATTTTTTCCAGGTTTACTTTGTACTTCACATCCTTGGCCAACAACTTTCTTCCTTGTAACTGGCCTTTTCTTATTCGGACCCACATGAAGGAGAGAACTTGCTCTATTACTATGCACATTGTTTTGAAAAAAAAAATTGTTATGTGACATGAGAAGAAATCACTTGAATGTAGCATCTCCCATTGGACTATTTTATGATAGCTGAATCGTTTTGTGATATCAGTGCCACGTGCATCTCCGTAGAAGAGTGTTGGAAAGTTCATTTCCTCAGCGATTTTTTCCTTGAATATTCCAAGTGGACGCTGCCCCTCAATAGGTGCAATTTCAACAATCTTGTCTTGCAAATCACGAATGCACTGTGAATCAGTGAATCCATGCACCAATGTCTCGACAGGCGTTTCATTATCTGATTCATCACTTGTATAAAATTCACTAGGATTTTCGAAAGTGTCTGCAGAGTTTCCATCCTCTTCTGCAAGAACATTGTTCCATTTGTCATTTATACAAATGTTTTTTGCTTTGTATAGGGCCCTCGAACATAATTCCTTTAATGCTTTCATAAAAACATCCACACGCACTTTGATTGTCTGATAGGAATTTTTGTATCGCAAGCGTCTTTTTAGAGCCATGACAATTGTCATTGTATTGTTAATGAAATGTGGCAAGGCTCTTTGCAAAACATCTAGTTGAACAGACAGATTAATAATTGATCCTATTAAGCCCATCTGGGGTCGTTTATAGCCCCAAGGCCTGATTTGAGCAAATGCAATTCGGAGAGAGACAAGTCTCTCCTCAAGTTTTGTAAGCGCACTTACATCTGGTAGTGGTGCATTACATCTTATTTGGTCAGGCGTTGCAAATTGTGGCAGTTTTCCATTTTCAAGCGACCGTTTGCATGGAAGACAAATTTTTCCACTGGAAAATGATTTATCATGTGCTATCAACTAGAGTTATTTTTCTTGCAAAGAAATCATGAAAGACTTGTTGTTTTTTGAGAAATTCAGTTTCTCACAAATTGCGCATGCAATGGAAGGAGTATCTTTAATTTGTTTCATGTACGTTTGTCTTGCATTTTTCTTTCGCAGGTAAGTATGGGTAGAAGTTGTTTACTGGTTTTCATTGCGAGTAGTCCATGGTGTTGCTGCTAGCTCATGAAATGTGATGGTTGCATGACCATTCTGGGATATGTGACCGCACATGTTTCTATTGTTTTGTGCAGAGACATGTTTCTTTAGATTGTGATATGTGGCTTTCTCTCTAATATGAAGCGTGGAAATGTATTTCTTTCTCTCACACATGACCTTTTTCAAGTTGTGGTAACTTACTCTACGTTTCTTGCCCAAGGGCACAATGAGCTAATGGAAATTGGGATTAATGTCACTCTAACCTAGGTGTTGATAACCTAGTCTACATTTTTTGTTCAAGGCCTGTGTGTCACAACTCGAACGAATTTGACGCATAGTTTTTTTCAAGTTGTGATAACTTACTCTACATTTTTTGTTTAAGCACTGTATGGGCTCATCACAACTGTGATGAATTTCATGCATCTTTTTTTTGTTCAAGCCCTTTATGGCCATATCCACCCGAAAAGAGTTTCATTCTCACTAAAAAGTATGCCGCGCGTATGCAGATTCAATGTGGTTTGGGTGGCATGGGAATCCAACCCTGAACCATCGATATGTCGAAGAAAAGGTTCATAATGGATAAGTGTTGTATCTATTTTCAATGAGAGGATGTCAAATGTTCAATCGTAATTTGAATCAGTAAACCAGGAATGGACAGTGCCATCTAGCAACGCCGACCAGACCTGGATATTTAATCTGAATATCATAGACAACCATTGGAAACAGAATCTGCAACCCTCCGCATTTCCTTTTTCACATGGAAGAGCCATGTTTACAAGGTATTCCTGCCAAGTTCCAACTATCGGCATATTTTCCAGGAGATATGGCAAAAGGTCTTGATGCAAGAACCTAAAATCCTGTTGGTTGCCACCTACAATTGCATTGCAAAAGGACTGCATGGTGTAAATTCGCAGCGACTGCACATCAAAGTCCGCTGCTACCAAACAACAAATTGCATTAAACAGACTATCTCCACAGTTAGACACAACATTTGTTGCCAGCTATAAACCATGGCAATCTATGCGATGCATAATCCGTTCCCACTATTATTCAAGGTCTTTGCAAAAGAGGGACAAGTAAATATGAGGTACTTCAACATTTCATATGGACATTTTTTTGTACAGGAGTGGTTCATAATGACCACTGACACCATTGGCATCATGGAACAAGATGCAATATGGATTGTTAGAGGCAACTTTGTTGAATAGTAGATATCTTCTTTTTCTTGTCAATGACCATATTCCAACTGATATATTGAGCCAGTTAGACAACCACCATATACAAAATGTGTCTCCCGAAATTCCCCTCTCATGTGCAGGCAGAGCTGGAGATACAGACTACCGCATCTTCGAAAAATATGTAGAGACATCATGTATTCCGTGCAGCTATCGAAGAAAATCATATTCTAGTTCGTATTCATAGGAGTTCAATGCCTCTGCATCGCCATTTTTTAAACTAGCGAAGAAATAATCTATCAATCCATTGCGCAGCTCGGTCGACGAATACCGAAAATGCAGCAGAACTTGGAATGTATCGAAAAGGCAATCTCTTGCAGTATACGAGAATGCATCCAATCTAAAGAGGCCATTTTTATGCAAAGCCACATCAATGATGTCATGTATAATAGACTATGTATCTATTTCATAAGACTCAACATCTATTACTTATTCCATCTTCTCAACTTTGATTTTGAACCCGTTTGTTAGATACTTTCACTTTGTCTGAAGAAAGAGAAAAGGGGGGGGAAAAATAATAGCACCCAAAAAAAAAGGAAAGCAAAATAGGAAAACTACAACCCCAAAATAGGGTACCAAACAAAAGAAACAACGCAAATAAATAACACCATAAATTTACTCGGCAGAAAGACAACAGTTGGGCGCAGTTTTTCGACCCACGGAATAAAAGCATTCCTTGAATCTACACCTCGCCATATGGTTCCCTCTTCTAATAGCTTTGAACTAGTTTTCGAGAACCCCTTCGCATTTCAATTTTCCAAATAGCTATGAACGTCGCAACTGGCATATGAAGACACATGGTTTCCAAGAACATAAATTAAGAGCACAGACAAAGATGTTCTGCAACATAATTTGGAGGCAGGGACCCCTACCATTGAAAAACAACAACAGGGAAACTTACCCATCAACGAGGGATGACAAGAGGTTAGCCCCGAAAACTAGAAACTGCAATAACAGGTCCAACAACTTGCAAAGTTGAAGAACAACACACTAGTGAACAACCACGAAGATGTCCAACTGCAACTGTAGGACCTCAACTTTGCAAAGTTGAATAAAAAAAGAACAACAATCATGGAATCAAGTAGCGAACAAGCATCGACCATTGAAGCAGTGATGTCGAGCATCAAAAAAATGGAACGAAACTGTATCCCAACGCATTAGCACAATAAACATTTAACCTGTCAGGTAAACACTTAAGACTGTCAGGACCGCCTAAGGGCCTAGCCCTGTACAAACAATTAAGAAAAAAATGCAGCGTGGAAGGCGCAACAATAAAACAAAAATCACACATACTAATATGACAGACAATGTATTTTAGCTAGCAGGAATTTCTAAAGGAAACAGTCAAACTAATGCTAGCATTAATCCACCTTTGACCATTGCATAAGAAAATATATGATTCTAAAATACCATATACGATGAAATACTTTTGATATGCCAACATATATAACATTGGGAATAGAGAAGCCGTAAAAAAGACCTCCAGTCTGTTGTCCAATCACATCTTGACAAACATGGTACTTTTTATTATATAAAAATCGACGGAAGATGTCCGACTACCATCAAAAAAATGGAACAAAATTGTATTCCAACGCACTTGTACAATAAACATTTAAGATTGCCAAACCTGTTAGGTAAACACTTAAGATTGTCAGGACCGTCTAAGTGCCTAGCCTTGTACAAACATTTAAGAAAAAATCCTGCATGGCAAGCCTCTTCTCTCGAAGCATGCAACAATAAAGCAAAAATCATACATACTAATATGGTAGACAATGTATTCAAGCTAGCAAAAAATGCTTAAGGAAACATTCGAACTAATGCTAGCTTTAATCCACCTTCGACCAATGCATAAGAAAATATATGATTCAAAAATACCATATACGATTCAAATACTTTGGATATGCCAACAAATATAACATTGGGAATAGTGAAGCCAACAATAAGACCTCCAATATGTTGTCTAATCAGATCATGACAAACATGGTACTTTCTATTATATAAAAATCGATGTTTTCACTTTCCTTGTTCCAACAATAGATAATATGCAAATATTTGTGGTCAATGCACAATTTAATACCAGGTCAACGGTTTATTGATTGTTATAGTCCATCTTTGCCTACGACAGGGACTAATAAGAAAATTGAAGATTTGCTAAAGTACAATGCAGACTTCATAATAAGTTATTGATTGTTAATTAAAAAAAATAAATTCAAAACTGGTAAAAGTGATATAACAACTTGTAAATAATAAATTAAAATAAAAATTAATATATAATTTAAACAAGATAATTTAAATATCCATTTTATATTTAGGTTGATGTAAAAAAGTAAATTAAACATTTATAAAAATGATATTGAATTTTTTAATAAATTAAAAGTTATATACATTTATAAAATAGATATTGAATTTTTAATAAATTAAAGAGTATATATATATATATATATATATATATATATATACATATATATATATTAAAAAATAATAAAAATTTAAATTCTTCAATTAATTTTGGTTAATAAATAATAGTTATAACAATCAATAAATAAATTGAAGTCTTTCAATTATAATATTGAGACCTGTAAATGATGAATTAGAAATTAGTGTGATCAAAATTGTGTACTAATTATGAATATTTAATTACTAAAATCAAATACCATTTTTTTCATAATTAATGTTTTTTATTATAATTTTGATTATTTCAATTGAGATAAATCTAGATTATTGGCCCAAATAAATTTGATGGTTTTTGAAAATCTATGTTATTAATTTTAAGATATCCAAAATCACATATTCATACTTTTTACACACTAATTGACTTGTTTAAACAAGTTAATATTTATTTTTTTATATTTTTATATAATATTAAGTAATTAAAATTATTGATATTTTTCACACTTTGGTTAACTTGCTGAAAATAACAAGTCAATATATATTTTTATAAAATATTGTGTAATTAAAATGATACACATTTTGCCCCCAGGGGGCAGCTCAATTGGCAAGTGCCGTGAAAATGAAGTTCCATGAGGTTTCAAGTTCAATTCCCCCCGACTTATCTTGTGTGCCACGTAAGGGGCATCGTGGGCACACCTGGAGGTTATAGTGGTAGCGGCATCGTGGGCACACCTGGAGGTTATAGTGGTAGCGGTTGGATAACACGGCCACACACGTGCCCAACTAGTTGCTGATTCCTCCAGACACACAAAAAAAAATGATACACATTTTGTTTTGTTTAATTATGTATTAAATTATATTTTAAGATTTTAATTTGTTTAATTATGTATTAAATTATATTTTAAGATTTTAATTTGTTTAATTATGTATTAAATTATATTTTAAGATTTTAAAAGTATTTGAAAAATGATATCTTGAATATTATTATTATTGAATATTATTAGTGCTTTGTCATGGGAGTATAACAATGAGTTTGTTTTTGATGTGTCATTAATTTGTTTTTACCTATAAATTTGTGTATGCAATGTAATGTTTAACATAGGAAAACAAATATATATTTTTGTATATAATAAAAATATTTGTGTTTCTAATTTCTAATTGGTTGATATAATTGAAGTGTTATTGCTCCATTCACGTCTTTCAATATATAGAATTAATTACATAATCAATGAATTTCACCCATCACCACATCTAAATATAAGAAGTTGTATTATGTATTTATTATGTATTTATTATTATATTTATTATCTAATATATTATTTATTATTATATTTATATTATATTTATGAATATTATAGTTCCATTCACTATTGTTCATTATATATTTTGAATAACAAACAATCCTTAATTATTATTTTTTGACAAAAAATATTTATTACTTGTGCATTTAGTTATATTAAGTTTCATTGTTCAATATGTATTTTTCAACTAACTAGACAGGAACTATATTGCCATACAACCTTTGTTATTATTGTAATAATTTAGAACCCTGTTCTTTACCAATCAAATAATGTAAATAAATTTAAGATTAGTCAAATAATCTTCGTCCCTTGGAAATTCGAGCACCGCATTGAGATTTTCGTAAACGTAGGAAATATTGCGTGAACGCTGTAATCTTAATGGGTATAGAGTGCCGTCGAAATATCTAGAAGCTATTGAATGGAGATTTTTTTTGCAAACTATTTTTAATGGAGGGAGAATGTTATGGAAACTTTTTTTATGATGGAATTTTTTTGGGACATTTGAGCGAAATTTGGTAAGAAATTATTGGATATTAGAAAAAACCTTAAATATGATTAGTTTTTCGTGAAGTTCTATAATTATGGTTGAAAATAAAGAATAGTTCCATTACAAAGCTATAATTTTTTGTGAACAAATTAATTGAACTAAATTATATATATAGAGGGATTTAAGACAAGTGAATCACCCACTTAAGTTATAGAGACTTTAAATCAGCATAGATCTATGTGAAATGAGGATTATCAAACATTAAGAGGGATTCAATTTCTCAATAAGTAGAGTTAGAATTTTGGAGACTTGTGAACCAACTAATTGAACTAATTTTTTTTTTCTTCCAAATCCATATAGGGATTTAAATCTTATTGAATGACTCATCTAAGTTATAGAGACTTTAAACCAGCTTAGATCCATGTTAAATCGAGATCTATCAAACACAAAGAGATCCAATTTCTTAAAGTGTATTTTTTTAATTATTCCATTTCATTTTATTTTTTATTATTGTTATTTTTTTAATTAAACCAATTTTATCTATTATTTCATTTTAATTGTTATTAATTTTTTTTATCATTGTTGCTTTTTTAATTAAGCTCGTGGCTACTCTCTTGATGCAATTAGATGAAAATAAATATAATGATAAAAAATTATTTTTTCATATTTATATTAAAAAAAAGTAAATTTTTTTTTGGAAATAAGATAGCATTGTAATAGGTTCAATGTCCTAGGTTTTATGTAAAGGATTAATGGTTATGACTAATAAGATATTAGGTTTTGGATGGATATTAGTAAAGTTTATAACATTAAAAAAAAAAAAAATATATATATATTTTTTAAATTGCATTTTTATAATGGAAAGTGGTGAAAATGAAAGTATTAAGATCATTATGGTTTTCCAAAGCAATAGATATTTATTTTTTTAATCTTGTAATTTTAGAAAATAGATTTGATTGTCCTAACGAAGATTGATAATATCATCTTATTAATTATTTCATTGTCCTTTAAAAATCATATTTAAAATTAGTAGGTATATCAAATTTAATATTATCCATTTATTAATTTGATAATCATATTTTATGTTTCAATAATTAGGTTAAGCTTATGGATATCTAGCCCAACCTCTCTTAAGCCACTGGAAGAAGCAGTAACAAGATTATCCTTATTCAACATGAACAACTTATGTTTATATTCTATGTAAGCTTAGCCTTATTCAACTTGAGCAACTTATGTTTATATTCTATATATTTAATCATGACTTTACAGTGCATAGAAGTACAATCGCATTCAATCAAGAGAATAGGAAAAGGAGAATAACCTTTAATTTTAAAAATAGGCTATAATTTTTTTTGGATTTGCTCAATTTTAAGTCTAGTGAAAAATGATGAAAGCTCAAACTTCACAATCCTATAGAATAAATGGGATAACTTAAGCTTTGAAAATAAAAAATTTCCAATAAAAAATCTCTTATACGAATCCTAGAGTTCAACATTTCTACATATTCTTTCAAGACCATAATAGCATTTACCAGTTTCATTGATCTCTTCACAATATTGCAATTCCAAGTTAAATGGTAATTGAAAATGACACCTAAGTATTTGTAATATTGGACATCTTAAGAGTGTAATTACCATACAAAATTGGAGGATATTTTTTTTTCTTAAATTTAATGATCACAAGCTTGATTTTATTAATATTAGTGGAAAGTTCTTCATTTTTGCATAAATGATAGAGAACTTTGAGATGCTTGTGGAGATCATAAATGGTTTTTGTAAGAAGAACAATATCATACCGATGCACCACTTCGCTCTTGTATTTGCTCAATTTTATTGATATAAGTACTAAAAATTATCTATAATCATTTAGCCTATGGTCAACATGATTCACCAAAACATATTCTTAATTAATGAATTTCTCTTTCTTTATTTCATGCTACTATAATTATTATTGTTGACTATGTATTCAAAAGAAAGAACTCAATGCAAGTAAACAACATTTACATACATTGTGATACAAATATTTGTCGTGGATAAATGGTGATTATGTATTCAAAAGAAAAGAGCTCAATCCATGTAAACAACATTCACATACAATATGACACGAATATTTATCTGGAAGAAACCCAAAGGAAAAACTCCTTGAAAACTCTTTTTCAATTAATTGTAATGGTGAATAAATTAAAAGGGGCTCATTGAGTTTCTACTTTGTGCCAATTACTGAAGTGCATCAAAGTGATTATTTCCTCCAATCTGTTAGGTTTTCTTCTACCAATATTGGCTTTCTATAGAACTTCTAACTAGTGAATGTTTTGTATAATGTACCCATATCATTATATCACCACATTCACATGTGTTTTGTCCTGTTGTTCGAACTTAACCCTTTCAGGCTCATGCATCTCCTCATCTACTAAATAATACGCGTCAATGAACCCATTTTTCCAAGGTTTGTACCTTATTAGGAGTTTCATCGAACCTATTTAAAGGTAGTTATCTTGGCTCATTTGAAAGAGATATTTAAACTCATCAATCCCTTGGTACTTACCCTAAATTCGACCTGTTGAACCTATTTGAATGAACCCATTGGCTCAATTCAAAGATCATCCTAATACTCACACATGGCAATGCCATTGGTCTCCTTTCGAATAATCCATTGAGCTTATTCAAAATATCACATCAGGACATTCTTAAATATGTTCCCAATTCATAATACTCACACATGGCAATGCCATTGTTCTCCTTTCGAATAATCCATTGAGCTTATTCAAAAGATCACATCAAGACATTCTTAAATATGTTCCCAATTCATAAATAAAGGTTGCCAAGCTTATCCAAGTGTTCCACCCAAATCAAAGGAAATCCCCTTACACCCTCTCAAAATATCAACCATAGGGCCTTTTCAAAATTTTGACCAAATGCACAAAAGATAGCGCGTGAGACCTCTTCAAAAGATTTTTCTCTATTGAATGATATATTTGATGGAAAATCCATGAAGCTCTTTTAAAATATAGCCATGAACCACTTTTGAAAGATCCGTCTGATAAACCATGAGGCCTATTTTAAATATGGTCATTGGCCTCTTCCAAAAGATCCACATAATAGGTTTGCGGGCCTCTTCCAAAGATCTTCTTTTGAATATGCATGATACACCATTGGGCCTCTTTCACATATGATACTTTGAAATCCAAAATAAATCCCATTAGCTTCTTCCAAAGATGCATATGATGTAAACAAAATATGTCATCCAACCTTTTTTGAATTTCTTCTCAACTTTGAAATTAATAGGGCAAGGGCCAAAGGCCTCATTCAAAGGTAACACTTTGGATTTCAACAATAAGGGATAGTCCCTCAATCCCTTTTGAAATATGCTATCAAGATATTTCAAAATATCATCTAGATATGCCATCATGCATATTAACTCTAAGAGATGAGGAATAATTAAATATCACAAATTTATCATAAATCTAGTGCAAGTCAATCTCTCCAAACCTTAGCTAGGGGAACCATGAAAAACCTAGCCACCAACTCTTATCTATAAATTACTCCTAACGAAATCTTGTCACTACCCAAAAATCGTCAACAAGTTAAAATTATCATCAACATTTCCTCCTTGGCACCTAGGCATGCATCCCATAAGTGTACATTATGTCTCCCTCTCTTCTCCTCCATAATAATCATAACAAGTAGCATCAGGGTTTCCAAATGTCGCAAAACCATACTCTTATCCTCTCATAAAAGAACAAGACAAAATGTTATATTTTCCTCTCAATGGTTTACTGAAAGAACTAGTTTTCTTTCTCTTCTAATGGTGAAACCCTAACCCTCATATTTCCTTGAAATTCCTCCAAAAACCCTAGCACTTCGAGGAAAAGAGAGAAATTATAATGAAGAAGAGTACTAAAGAAATATACTAGTGCACTCCACTCCTCACATCTCTAATACAAGTGTGTCACATGAATTAAATAAATGATTTTTTTTTCCCTCCCTCTATATACAAAGTGGACCTATTCCACTACAAGCAACCTAACTCTACATAAAGTTGTCCCACATGTGAAGTGCTCCAACTCTAGGTGACACATGTTAAGATCCAAGGCATGCATGTACAACAAGTAAGGCTCTAAGGTTGAACACATTGTAGTTCACTAATCCATTAATATCACATCCCCCCAATGGGAGTATTTTAGTCCCCAAAATCTATTGGTGCAAACATTTCATACGTTTTATTACTCTCGTACAACTTTTCCTTCATTGGATATTTCCCTTTCAGTCTGATTTTCCATACTTATCGCTAACCTATGTGAGTGGTTCGAACCTTCTTTTGCAACAATGTATCCTCCTCCAATTATTCATGTGAATTTAGTGATAAATATTTAATTGAAGGTAGTACTTTTTATTCTTCTTCCCCATCAAGTGAAGATAACTCATAAAAGCACAAGTTCTCCACATTGTGATCTAAATTGGATTGAGAAAAAAATGAAAGAACACGATATTGCAAAGATATTTAACAAAAGATAATATATTGAAAGTAAATTATTAAAATGAAAACCAAATTGTATTAATTAGTCAAATGGTGAAAAACATTGCAATATATGTAGCAATACAAAATGGTTAGAGTGGTAGTAGCTTATCCCTAATAAGAGAAGTGACAGTTATGCTCATTTGCAAAAACCCTATAAATAGGCATTGAAACTACAATTTATAATGATACCAAAAAACAGAAGATGAAGAAAACCCTAAAATGCAAGAACCCTAACCTACCATAAATAGAAATAAGTAAGAATGTTAAGCTAAACAAATTCAAGTTGTCCCAAAAAACAGGATCCTTGTTGGGATCATAAAGTTTCACTTGGTTCTATATTTTTGGTCTTCTTTATCTAGTTTCAAAGAACATTAGTAGACTAATTCATTTCCTTGGTTGTTGTGCATAATTCATCAAAAAACGCATAGGAATGCCTAGAAAAATGCATTAGAAAATCATGACCCAAAACTTGCTAGTATCGAGACAATTTTTTAGATGAACTTGGATGACCACATAAATCATTCTTTCCTCCTTGAGTAGAAACGGTCCCCATTGTATCGTGTTCTTATACCATATGGGGTAATTCTTATTGGATATGCTTCTTGGTAAACCACTTTCCCTAGTGAAGAAACTACCCTATTTTCACAATGTGATAAAGTTGTATGGCACCCCCTTGGTAAGTTTTCTTCATCTTGGTGTCCAATATCTAGTCCAATGTAGATTTCTGAGTAACTTTAGGGTTGAGAATTATAGGGGCCAAGTGATGTTCCACCATCAAGGTGTCTAGTAGAGGCAAAAAGTATGGTAAAAGAAAATCCACATTAAATATAGGTTGTAATATGAGGAAGGATAAAAGATTCGATTCAAAATCATTATCACCCATAACAAGTGTGATAATGTAAGGCACATAACAATGTGGATTGATATTCATGTGGAGGCCTATGATTTTCTCTTTCTTAAATTGTAATTCTACTTTTCCACTCTAATTTCCCCACTTTGGGACATCATTACATTACAGAGGGTTATGATGACCAGAGTAGCCAGATGGAGGTTATAGCGAATACATAGATTATTGAGAGGTATTTTGGGGTCCATATTGCATCGTTCATCCTATTTCATCATTATGATCCATTCCTCATAGATTGTCTTTGGTTCCATTGCATTCCAACGATTTCCATGATTTTGAGTATTTTGAGCTATAGGTCAATTAAATTCATTTAAGAGGTGATTTTCGGCACAATACTTGGAGGAACCTCTCATTGGAATCGGGAGGAGTAGCACTATAGGATAGGATGGTGAGAAGTGACTTTCAGTGGCCAAGGAGACACAAGGAGAGATAAGGCGCTTTTCATAGGTAAAAAGGTTAATTAATTAATTAAAGTGATTTAATTAATTAATTAAATATTAATAAAATGAAAGTCACCTTGGAGGGACAAGGTGAGAAGTAAGTATAAAGGAGAGGCAAGGGCCTCTATTCTCTCATTCATGTATGTTTATCATTTTGATATCTGGCTTCTAGCTAGAGAGCCCATACCTTGGGGGTTTTGAGGGTTTTGACTTAACAAACCCTAGAGGACGATTCAATGGTGAAAGATTCCACCTAGCTTGTCCCTAGCTTGGTCTCGGGGAGGCAATACTCCCCCAAACCATTCTAGTTTCTATNTTTTGATATCTGGCTTCTAGCTAGAGAGCCCATACCTTGGGGGTTTTGAGGGTTTTGACTTAACAAACCCTAGAGGACGATTCAATGGTGAAAGATTCCACCTAGCTTGTCCCAAGATTGGTCTCGGGGATGTAATACTCCCCCACACCATTCTAGTTCATATCTACATCAGTGCAGGAGGGTTCTACACTAGCCACAAGGCACAAGAAAAGAAGGAGGGCGCACGATTAGGGGTTTCCAGCAAGGGGGGTGCACTTGTGGAGCTAGGCTCACATGTTTTGGTTGATGAGAAGAGATTTTTGGAATTCCATATGTTGGTTATTCTTTGCAGGTGCCATAGCGCCATTCTTGGTTTCTTCCGGAGATATTTTGATGGAGGATTTATTTCCATTGAGAGTGGGATGATTTCCCCAAAAGGAGGGTGCACCATTCTTTGGAGGGTAGCTAGATACAAGGGTCTAGCAGGTCCTTTGCCTATTTGAGAACTTGGGTTTTCATTGTCGTGTCACGATCTATCATTCTAGTAGTTTTGTAGAGATTTTGGAGGTCTCTAGGAGGGAGGCCGAATTATCTAGGGTTTCAGGCTTCTAGCTAAACAACCCATAACTTGGGGGTTTTGAGGGTTTTGACTTAACAAACCCTAGAGGATGATTCGGTGGTGAAATATTCCACCTATATTATCCCAAGCTTGGTCACGGGGATGCAATACTCCGCCACAACATTCTAGTTCGGATCTACATCAGTGCAGGAGGGTTCTACACCAGCCACATGCATAGGAAGAGAAGGAGGGCACACCATTGGGGGTTTCCAGCAAGGGGGGCACACTTGTGGAGCTAGGCTCACACGTTTTGGTTGATGAGAAGATATTTTAGGAATCCCATGTATTGGGTATTATTTGCAGGTGCCATAGCGCCATTCTTGGTTGGTTCCAGAGATATTTTGATGGAGGATTAATTTGCATTGAGAGTGGGACGATTTCCCCAAGAGGAGGGTGCACCATTCTTTGGAGTGTGGCTAGATCAAAGGGTCTAGCCGGTCCTTTTCCTATTTGAGCACTTGGGTTTTCATTATCGTGTCCTGATCTATCATTCTAGTGTTTTGTGGAGCTTTTGGAGGTCCCTAGGAGGGAGGCTGAATTATCTAGGGTTTCAGGCATCCAGGGGGGTACACCATTCCTTAGAGAAGAGTTAGATCCAGGATTTTGAAAGGGATCTTGGAGATTTGAGCACTTGGTTTTTTCTTTCCTTTACCCGATCTAGTGTTTGGCATATTTACCGGAGTGATTGGACATCTTTGGCAGAAGGGCCAAATTGTTGAGGCCATTTAGGGTTCCAGCAGGGTGTGGCATCTTCCAGCTTAGGTGTTTAGCACTTCATATGGCTCAGATATATTCTTGCATTGGTATTCATTGATTATTTGGCCTTTGGAGGCTTGTAGTCTTCTATTTGGAGAATCTTGTAGCAACTTCTATTGTGCCTATTGGATCCATCTGTTGGGCATTCAAGATCGGCCTTACTCTTGTATCAGGTTCTTATTCATTATATTAATAAAGGTCAGATCTTGCTATTGGTTCCATATTTGGTGTATATTGTACTTGATTGAATCTTCATATCTATGTGTGATTATTGAACATAAACCCTAAGGCCGAAATCAAGAGGTCAACCTGCAAGTAAACACATAACAAACAAGTAAATCAACAAAGTGTTTGACGAAATACCTCACTCAGTAAAAGTTTAAAATTCCTCCAAACGATGATGTTCCTGGCATATTGGCTTGGGATCATTACAGTGGTATCAAAGCCTAGACTCATGCCATCCTGAGGGGTCTTACACAAGGAGAAATGGATGAGGTATACTTTGAGATAATATTCTTGGAGATAAAATATTTCGCCCTTAGCAAGGAGACTAGAGCGCAAATAACCTTCCCACAGTATGTAGCCTTAAGATATCCTAATTGGAGCGAAGATGAGTTTTTAAAAAGGATCATCTTAGTAGAGGAAAAGAGATCCAGAGACGTTATATGGAGGGAATAACAGAGATACCCCACGTCCATTAGGAGCACATAACTTTGATATAGTTGAAAGGTGCCTTGGGAACTAGATCATAGGTGTAGGGGTAAGGGTCAGAAGCACATTATTGAGGTGCACTATGACAGTGATGATGAGGTGTGTGAGGATGATTCTTATTTGGAGTAGCCGGATGATGATAGTGACTCTTTCACAGAGGCTAGCAAGGATGATAGTGACCCTTGTACATTGGAGGGACAGTTGGATGGACAGGATGATAGCATCGATGTTTCATCGAACAGATCACATACTATTGATGACCTTACACCTCAGCAGAGTGGTGACACTAGTGAGGATTCACATGTGTTAGCACCTAGATATGACGAGCTCCCTATGGTGACCATGACACATCTATCATCTCTCTAGACACCTATGATAGCCACATCACATGACGATAGCAGTGGCATGTCAGATATGATGGAGGAGCCACATGTGAGAGATACACACTAGAGACACATGGATCCACAGATCCAGGATGATATATATGACATGCATATAGCTGATCCTACACTCCCATATCAGCATGAGGAGATTGATTCACAACTTTTGGAGACTCCATTAGTTGAGCAGATTGTGGAGATTGACAGGTTGATGGGGCACTTGCTTCCAGGATAGGCCTGCATTGATGAGGACACACTCTTTATTAGTTAGGATGACCATAGTTCGTGTCTTGATACATCTATATGGGATCTAGGAATAGATGATAGTAGTAGGGTGAGTGCACAGGAGGATATAGCTACTCATACAGGTTATAGTGTGATTCATAGGGAGTTAGTAGTTGATGAGGATATACAGTCACATATAGAAGGACCCAGTGGCACAATAGACAGTGGGAAACTCAACACTTTATCTTCTGTAGAGAGTGTTGTTGGGGACTCCAGTGATGGCACTGGGACTGAGAGACATGAGGTGGTACCTCAGCATGACTATGATCAAGAGTCACACCACTCAGCAGGACAATTGAGAGTTAGTGAGGCTCTGATCATGGCAGCCACTAGACATTTTGATGACACACATGCATTGGTGGTCGATTGTTGTTGGAGGGCATCGATGGCACATGGTAGTGCAGATGAAGGATTTGGTATGGATGACCTTCATACCCTCAAGGAGAGAGTATCTATGATGAGGACTGACTACAAGCAACTGTTGACATATAGAGACTACCTACTAGGGATTGGCGATCTGTATTACAGGGCCTTGAGGGAGCAAGAGTTGGAAGTGGATCGACTCACTCAGGAGTTGGAGAGCACTCGAGGATTCTTGAGAGGCACACAGACAACCCTTCAAGAATTAGAGTCCATATCAGAGGAGATCCTTGAGGAGATACATCAGAGATCCACTTCATCTATCCTAGTGGACACTCAGATATGTCCTTCAATCACATGGCTAGAGGATGGTGGTGGTCTAGCAGAGGAGCACTAGTTGATGGAGGACACTTCCATTTGTGTCCCGAGAGTGGTTGACCTTCAGGTAGAGTTTGATCTAGTAGTGTGCCCATGATATATGATGCAGTAGGATTATACGGGAGATGACATGAGTATGTCAGGGCATACAGTGATGAGTGATAGTTCACATAGACATGTTGAGATATGCAGTCAGATTCAAATGGATGTATGGAATTGCAGGGAGGAGACACACTTAGGGGAGTATGCAGATTCACTCTTTTGCAACAGCCCATATTTATGAAAGAGTACCTTCACCATATCAACAGTTGCATGGGAGATGGGGGATGGAGGTTTGTTGAACTACCATTGGAGGAGTTACTTTCGGTTGTACTGGATGATTGGGGCCCAGTGATGACTACAGACAAGCATTTATTATGGGGACCAGTAGATGAGATTCTGTTCGAATCCTTGGGATTGACCAAAACAGGTGGTATTTTTCAAACCTACAGTCAGCTACAGATGTTTTTGTTAGCCTGCCCTGGCACTTTTATCATAGACAACAACATGAGGAGAGATAGATAGTGGCAGAGGGCATGGAGAGTGACTAGGTCGATACCACCTGACAAGAGTACTTTTACAGCATCCAGCAGGATAGAGGTGGATCGTCATAGGAAGTCAGTTGAGACTTGGTGCATGATGGTGAGAATCATAGGCTAGGTGATAGCAGATGAGCACAGAGGGATTCTGACAGTGATTGGTCTCACACAGGGGAAGTTAGAGGATATTGTAAGTGATAAACTTCCAAGTTTTCCATGGGATCCACGAGTTCACTGGGTTAGCATGATGTTTCATTACCAGGTTGTGCTAGAGAGCCACATACTCCACCATGGGTTGATTTGGAGTGGTCCTGCAGGGACTTGTCCTATGGAATGAGGAAGTTTCTCCCTCTTGATCATCATGATCAGGCATGGACATGGTTTGACAGGTTCTACTCCCACAAAGATATTTTTACATATGAAGTTTCTAGACAATAGGTCCAATTTCCACAGGTATCTTAGTTTGACGATCCAGGAGTGGAGGATCCGGTATATATACAGGGAGCATCAAGGCATGGTCAACATAGTGCATTTTCAACATAGTGATATTCGACAGAGGCTAGCATAGGACCCAAGGATTGCAGGGTTAAGAATTTCACTGAATGACAGGGGTGAGTGGACCTTTGCAGCGAAAATTTGTTCAGACTTTCCATTGAGATTCAGTGTTGTGGAGAGCACATCACTTGAGGGTATCTCACGGAGATTCGGCAGTACCTCATTCTGGCATCAGCATGGGCAGTTGATGGAGGCCTTGTTGATCTTGGTAGTATCTTGGAGGATGGAATCAATTAGGGATGATGCCATGTGTCATGTGCAGGAGTTTCACGCTGTGGACATATTTCAGAATTATGCTTCCCAAGGGATTGCAGTTCATGTCTTGATATGGACTCAGGGGGCAGAGTGCATGATGGTTCATCTTTGGATGGGGTCTACTGTGTGTCCCATAGATGGACATGGGATCCCGGTATTATACTTGGATATATTTGGTTATTGCTTGAGGAAAAGTAATATTCTAGCAGTGAGGACTGTAATGTCCCCACTTTGGGACATCATTACATGGCAAAGAGTTATGATGACCAAAGTAGCCAGATTGAGGTTATAGCGAGTACAAAGATTATTGAGAGGCATTTTGGGGTCCAGCTTACATTTCTCATTCTATTTCATCATTATGATCCATTCCGCACAGATTGGATTTGGTTTCGTTGCATTCCGACGATTTCCATGATTTTGAGTATTTTGAGCTATAGGTCAATTAAATTCACTAAAGAGGTCATTTTGGGCACAATACTTGGAGGAACCTCTTAGTGTAATAGCTCATTGGAATCAGGAGAAGAAACACTACAGGATAGGATGGTGAGAAGTGACTTTCAGTGGCCAGGGAAGCCATAAGGAAAGATAAGGCGCTTTTCAAAGGTAAAAAGGTTAATTAATTAATTAATTAAATATTAATAAAATGAAAGTCACTTTGGAGGGACAAGGTGAGAAGGAAGTATAAAGGAGAGGTAAGGGCCTCTATTCTCTCATTCATGTATGTTTATCATTTTGATATCTAGATTCTAGCTAGAGAGCCCATACCTTGGGGGTTTTGAGGGTTTTGACATAACAAACCCTAAAGGACGATTCGGTGGTGAAAGATTCCACCTAGCTTGTCCCAATCTTGTTTTTGAGGATACAATACTCCCCCACACCATTATAGTTCAGATATACATAAGTGCAGGAGGCTTTTACACCATCCATAGGCACATGAAGAGAAGGAGGGCGCACCATTGGGGGTTTCCAGGAAGGGGGGCGCACTCATGGAGCTAGGCTCACACGTTTTGGTTGATGAGAAGAGATTTTGGGAATTCCGGGTATTGGGTATTCTTTGTAGGTGCCATAGTGCCATTCTTGGTTTCTTCCAGAGATATTTTGATGGAGGATTGATTTTCATTGAGAGTGGGAGGATTTCCCCAAGAGGAGAGCACACCATTCTTTGGAGGGTGGCTAGATCCAAGGGTCTAGCAGGTCCTTTTCTTATTTGAGCACTTCGGTTTTCATTGTTGTGTCTCGATCTATCATTCTAGTAGTTTTGTGGATATTTTGGAGGTCTCTAGGAGGGAGGTGGAATTATCTAGGGTTTTATCCATTCAGGGGGGGCGCACCATTCCTTGGAGGAGAGTCAGATCCAGGATTTTGAGAGGGATCTTAGAGATTTTAGCACCTGGGTTGTTCTTTCTTTTACCCGATCTACTATTTGGCATATTTACCGGAGTTATTGGACATCTTTGGTAGCAGGGCCGAATTGTTGAGGCCATTGAGGGTTCTAGCAGGGCATGGCATCTTCCATCTTGGGGGTTTGGCATTTAATATGCCTGAGATATATTCTTGCAGTGGTCTTCATTGAGTATTCAACCTTTGTAGGCTTGTAGGCTTCTATTTGGAGCATAATGTAGCAGCTTCTATTGTGCCTATTGGAGCCATCTATTGAGCATTCTAGATCAGCCTTACTCTTGTATCAGGTTCTTACTCATTATATTAATAAAGGTCAGATCTTGCTATTGGTTCCATATTTGGTGTATCTTGTACTTTCATTTATTGAATATTCATATCTATGTGTGATTATTGAACATAAACCCTAAGGCCGAAATCAAGAGGTGAACCTACAATTAAACACATAACTAACAAGTAAATCAACAAAGTGTTTGACGAAATACCTCACTCAGTAAAGGTTTAAAATTCCTCCAAACCGTGATGTTACTGGGATATTGTCTTGGGAGCATTACAGTCACCAACTTGAAACTTACGTGGAATTCGATATTAAGCATGTCTCTTCTTATACTTTGAATTTGATTTCTGTGGAGTATCATGAAAATATTTGTGGATGTCTTAGAATTGTTCAATAAATTTTTCTACTTTATATTCCTTATTCTAAACATGGGAGGAAATTTATTGTGTTGACACGATGATGAGAGATACATCAGTTGGATCTAATGGTTGGAAACCCAAGCACATTTGTAAAGGGTTGTGGCCAATAGAATATGTAAAAACTATTCTTGTAGAAGAATCTATACAACCCGAGGATGAAATATGGAAACTCAGTGACAGAGCATATGAACGCCTTCAATATTGTGGTAAGTTAATTATAGTCTATTGATATTAAAATTTTTGATGAAGATAAGTGTATCTATTTATTTTTCTATTTACCAGACTCGTGGGATAGTCTGTTTATAGCCATAGGTGGTAATGCAACTACTTTAAGTTTCGATGATGTGGTCTCATCCTTGTTGTCAGAGGATATGAGGTGGAAATACATGGAAGCATAGAGCATAGATTACTTATGTCAGCACTAGAAGTCACAACTAGATTGTTGTAGGTGTAAGCCTAATACCCATCATAATTTGAATAATTAAATTAGGTTTATGCTTGGTGGATTAGAAAGAAAGAACAAGAACGTGGGAAACATAATGTTTGCAGAGGCATTCCATTGGTAATGGAGTCATAACATCCTACAGATCAAAGGAAATAAGGCTACTTACCGGACAAAGGATTAAGTAATGGTGGGTAGAAGAATGGAGGATATAACAAAAGGTTGAATATCCGTCATACAAAGATCCTTTCTTCAAATATATTAAAGAGTTCATGAACAATAACTAATGATTAATAGGAAAGCTACAACAGATCATTTATTGCTCATGAATCAATCAATCAAGGGAAACTATGATCCTCAAAGACTACAGTCTATTCAAGCAAGAAGATAACATAAAATGATAACAAAGAAATACAACATATGATAAACAACTTTCATGAATCTTCAATGGAAAAAATGCATTAACAATAACATTCCCTCATGCTTACAGTTGAGCACACAAATTTTCTTCTTGCTAAGGTCCCTCTCAGGTATCTCAACCAAACCTTCTACTAGTTTCCTTCATAACCCTATATAGACTAGTATTACCTTATGCACTAGAGACTTGAATTTCTAGTAATCTGTTACAAAACATAATGACACCTGTAAACTAACCTCTAGCTTCTAGAAACAATTACAATAAAGATAACAATTGATTGCAAATTGTTTTCTAAAATATTGGAGTCAGTTTTGAATACATTAAATACATGATAGTTCTTTTGAAAATTCAAATATCTAGAACACAACTACTAAGTCCTCAAAATCTAGAGTCATCCTGGATCACTTGGAATAGTTGGAGGTCGTTGGAGGTCCACTTATATGTTGATTTAGCATTCTGTCACACTTTCGTAGCGAGCTTTTTGTGAAATTGTGAGATACAACACTTTTGCAACGAACTTACACTGCAAAATATCTTTTTCATTTGTCTTCAACTATTTTAACACTCTATAATATGTAAGTTCTATCCAATTCCGATCCCATCCTTCCTTTGAAATATATAGAATACTAAAAAGAAATTAAAAAAAAAAAACAAAACTCAAGGCCACCAAATTTTGTGTTTGTCTAGACATTGGTGAATTGAGCCATGCTCTTCTCGAGAACAACATATTTTTCTTTCCTAAATCACTCTATGAGCCAACATTGTCCCAATTGAAATAATTTTGGTTATAGAAATTAATCATTGAATTTTTCAATCAAAGATGTACCAAAGTTCCCTTAGCGTCCCTTGAAATTTTGCACCTATTCCCAAAAAGGTATGAAAAAGAAAAGGTTATTTACCATTCAATAATTCATGCTCGACTCTGTATGACCTAGATTTTGTATGTTCCCTTCATTTAGTTAAACTATTTCCCATGGCAGACACTGGTTTGTAGGAACATGGTCATCAATTGTAGGTTGAAATGAGGATTCACGTCCAATATTCTAATCATCATTTCAGGTTCTATGGAGAGACACTCTTGCTTGCTTCAGATACATCACATACCTTCTTATATTCACCTAATAGAAAATAATCCTCAAGTTCTTCATGCATGGTGGAACTCCCATTAGTGTAAGCTCTAATGGTTTTAGTATTTTTATTGTCTTGGCTAAAACACAAGTCTTTGTATTCTACAAACTTTGGAAAATTTTCTTCCATGACCGCTGGTGAAATTACTTCTGCATATCCGAGTCACAATTTATTAGATTCATAGTCAGATGAATTGAATGAAAGGGCACATTACAATTTTTTTTTGCATCGTCTCCCACTATGAATGTATCTGATTCATTGTTCTCAACTCGAAAATATAGCTTAACATGGAAGTAAATAACATTTCTAGTCTTCTCATAACCTCAAACCCTTACACGATCAACAAACATCTCTACCATCAACACTTAGGTACATGACCTTCATGATGAACTAGATACCCATGATAAGTTAAATCACTGCCAAACGTTGATCTTTTGACTTCCACCAAGTGCTCTATCGTAGTTGTTAATTGCAAACTTAACATAAAAAATGTCGCTTGGAAATCAAGACAAGTGTTTAATGTTTTCCTATGAGTTCCTCAACATACATACAACAACACTTGGCATTTGGGTTTTACAATGATGCGCCCTTTTTTATTTTCCCAATGAAAATTATCCCACATTTTTCAGAGAAGAATGTGGTGTTGTTTGTATATACACCAACATTTCTATAATACTTCGATGCATTGAGCACTTAAAATGCCCCTTGTGGGCTCCTCCCTTGGGTCTTGAGAGTTGACTTGTGATGTGACTTGTTTTTGTGTTGGGTTGGCTTGTATGTTGAGCTTGGATCGTGGAGTTTGATGATGAGTTTGGAAACTTGGAGATTGGGTTTTTATAAAAACTATTAAAACCCTACAAAACACCCAAGACCAAATTAGTAATAAAAACCCCTTTTTATTTGACAAAAGTTGGAAGTATTTTGCTCCTAATTCCATCTTTTTGTCATTCCCCATAAGTCACCAATTGGCACCAAAATTGGCCTTTTTTTTTGGATGCTACAGAATCACTAAGTCCAATAGACACTGCAAAATTGCCATGACCCTATAAAAAACAAAATTTGTATGTGATAACATCAGCTCCAACGGGAATGATGTCCTCCCTACAAGGAGAAATAGAACCTGCTGACCAGGTGCCTAATCCATTGGGCCACTCCCAACCTGAAGACTTCAATCTACAAACTAAAAAGAACACATTGTTGAAATATTGTAAGTGCAAAGTGTATTCTATTTATTATTGAGTCTTTATTAATTAGATCAATCCCATTTTGTGGATTAATCATGTCGGGCATTGTAAATGACCAAATCCCCTTTTGTGGATTGGTCAAACCCTAACTATATTATGCTAATTAATAATTCAATCCCCAAGACTAATTAAATTGGTTTTAACCACTAAGAAGAGAAGTCGGCCCTACCCAGTGAAGAGACACCTTTCAAGTGCTTTCCAACTAGTATAAATAAAGGAGGCCAATGCCTCATTTGTTCACTCACTCATTCACTCATCAAGTGCACAAGTTTGGTAGCTACAGTTGGGAGAATAAGGAAGAGAGAAGCACATTGCTCGGTGTTGGATATTCTCTAGTGTTTTGGTTTATTGTCTTGGAATTGTATTGGCTATCTACATTAAGGAAATTCTTGTTGGGTTTTCTCCCCCATGAGGGTTTCCTAGGATAAATGTTGTGTGTCTTGTGATTTTGTTTCTCTCAGTGATCCTACCTATGCTATTGTTATATAGTAAATTGAAAAGAAACCTAATAATAGCTCAAAAATCAACATGGTATCAGAGCTAAGTTGAAGAGAGAACCTTTCACTGGATAAGCAAAAACGTCATTGTTGTCGTACAAGAAAATCAGGGTTTTTTTATTGAAGAATAATTTCAGCCTAAAACTCATCAAGGAAGTGTGCCCTAGCCTAGTGAACTTTTTGACAACCTCGGTGCACTTTTTTAGTGGAAAAAACTCCTGAAAAGTGAAACCCTAGTTTTCACTGGTACCAGAAAACTAGGAAACCAGAACCAAAACCAGAAGTACTAGTCCATATTTCTGCAAGCCCAGTTTGAAGGGCTAAAATTTTGATTTTCTAAAATCTGACTTCACCAGGCTACTCGCCTCATCCAAGCGCACTTCCTGGTAATTTCAGATTTAAATTCTGAGCATTTTCATTTTTTGGTCATTTTCCCAGCTCGAGGTCAAGACGCCTGCAAGCACTAATCTTGTTGACAAGTTAGAAGGTGTGGAAAACTTTCGTTCTTGGAAATATAGGATTGCACTCATTCTTGAAGAGAATGACCTATCAAATTTCATAAAGGAAGATGTACCAGAACCCAAAGAAGCTACATCCAAAGAAAAGTACAAGAAGGACATGGTTAGGGCCAAAAGGATCATTGCAGACTCCATTAAAGATCACTTTATCCCTCAAGTGGCTTCAAAGAAAACTCCAAAATAAATTTTTGATGCCCTAACCAAAATGTATGAAGGAAAGAACATCAATCGAAAGATGAATTTAAGAACCCAACTCAAAAGTACAAGGGTGCAGAAAGGAGAAACAATCCATGACTATTTCTCTAGAATATCTCAATTCGTGGAACAACTAGAAGTAATTGGAGACACCCTAGATGAGGATGAACTCATAATTAAAATTTTGAATGGTCTCACAAGACCTTTGGATACGTTCCTCCAAACCATTTGTGCCAGAAAGGAGGAACTACATTTTGACAGTCTTTGGGAATAATGTGTTCAAGAAGAAGCAAGAGTAGCTAACCGAGAAGTAGTATTATGAAGAGATGAATATCAAACCCTAGATGCGCATAATAAAGGAGGAAGGAAGAGGTCTCACTTCTAGAAGGAGGCTTATCAACATAAGGAATCTCACTCCCCAAAGAGATTCAAAAAATCTCATAAATAATCTCACCCTCCAAGAAGATTCCAGAAGTTTTAGAAAGGTCAAAGAAGAAAAAGAGATTTCCCCTCTTTTCAATGATACCATTGTGATAAGATGGGACATATTGCTAAATATTGTCCAACTAAGAGAGAAGAATACAAGAAGAGAAACAAAAGGAACCATGCCCATACAATTGAAGATGAAGAGTCACCAACAAATATGATTAAAGAACAGATTGAAGACTATGTCTTAATCTCTACCCTCTCAAGCTCAATGTCACTTGGTGATGACACTTGGATCATAGATAGTGGTGCTTCCAAGAACATGACTGGTTAGAGAGACATTCTTTATAAACTTACAGAGAAGAACTTTTGCAAGAAAGTTACACTTGGAGATGATTACCAATACCCTATCAAAGGAGTGGGAGAGTCCAATTACAAACTTGATTCAGGGATGCCAATGAAGATGAAGGATGTACTATATGTACTAGATTTTACAAAGAACTTACTTTTTATCTCAAATTTAGATAATAAAGGCTTCAGAGTTGCTTTCATAGATGGAGAAGTTCTTATGTGGCCTAAAGGAAAAGCCATAGAAGATTCAATTGTTATTGGAACAGAAGAAGGTGGCTTGTATAAGCTAAAAGATCACCCAGTTGTAGCCTTGACTCATTCCATTGAAATTCCATGTGAAATTTGGCATAGAAGACTAGATCACATCAATTACAAGGCATTACCATATGTGAGGAAGGTAGTCACAGGTCTACCAGAATTCAAAGTTGATCATGAAGGTGTGTGCAAGGGATGTGAACAAGGAAAGAACATAAAGAATCATTTCCCGAAGAGTGAGAGTAAGGTAGAAGGAGTCTTGGAACTCATCCACTCATATGTTTGTGGCCCAATGCCATCAACCTCTCTTAGTGGGTATGTATACTATGTGTCATTCATTGATGATTAGTCTCTCAAAACCTGGCTTTAATTTTTAAAATCAAAAGATGAAGTGTTTGGTAAATTCAAGGAATTTAAATCCTTGATCGAGAATCTCTCTTAAAGAAAGATCAAGATACTCATAATAGATAATGGAGGAGAATACACCTCAAACGAGTTTGTAAGATTTTGCAGAGATGCAGGGGTTAAGAGGGAGCTCATCTCTCCCTACAATACTCAACAAAATGGTGTAGTAGAAAGAAAGAATAGAACTATAATGGAAGAAGTGAAGACTATAATCCATGATCAAGATCTTCCAATGCACTTATGGGAAGAAGCAACAAGAACAACAATATATGTACAGAATGGATTATCTCATAGTGCACTTGGGTTCAAAACCCTTGAAAATATGTTCTCCTTTAAGAATCCATAATCAAGCCATCTCAAAATATTTGGCTATCCAGTATTTGTACACATTTTGAAAGAGAAGAGAACCAATATGGACCTTTCAGAAAAGAAGGTAATATTTGTTGGATATTATAAGGTCTCCAAGGCCTTAAACGTTTATATACCAGGTTACTATCACATTGATATCAACAGAGATGTAACCTTTGATGAAGATGCAACACTCAAGAAATTAAGGAGATGCCAGCTTGAAGACATATATGAAGAAGAAAATATAGCTCCCAGAGTTGCAGAACTAGTGAGGGAAGTCACAGTTTCCCCCAATGATGAGATTCATGAAGATCATAATATGATAGAATCTCAAGAAACTCCCTAGATGATGATCTCCCACAAGATAAATCCATCTTGGGCAAGGGAACTTATTCAATATGGAGAGAAGTATGGTTCCACCAAAGGAACCATGAGACAAGTCAAGAAACCCAAGCCATTCTCCAGTTATATAGCTTAACCGTGTGATCTCTTAGAGAAGGATCCTAATTGCTTTGAAGAATCCATTCAGAAGAAAGAATGGGAAGATTCCATGACAGAATAATACCAATCCATTATAAATAATGATGTATGGGAAATAGTTCCCAAGCCAAAGAGAAAAGATGTGGTATCTTCCAAATGACTATATAAGATAAAACATGCTACTGATGGAAGTATTGAGAAATATAAAGCAAGGTTTGTAGCTCGTGAATTTTGTCAGAAGGAAGGCATTGATTATGAAGAGATGCTTTCTCCTATATCCAGATACACTTCTATCAGAACCATCATATCCCTTGCAGCTAAGATAAGTGGAAGTTACACTAGATGGATGTGAAAACAACCCTCTTGAATGGTGTCATTGAAGAAGAAGTGTATATAGAACAACCCCAAGGGTTTGAAGTTGAATAAATAAAGACTCATGTGTGCAGATTGAAGAAGTCTCTGTACGGATTGAAGCAAGATCCTAGAGCTTCGTATGGAAGAATTGACAGTTTCCTGGCGATCTTGGGCTTTACCAAGAGTAAATTTGATTCTAACCTTTTCTTCAAGGTTATCAATGATGAGCCTGTTATGTTGTTGTTGTATTTGGATGAATTATTCTTAACTAGAGACAAAAATATCATCATTGATTATAAGAAGAAGCTCACTGCATAATTTGAGATGAAATACCTAGGACTAATGCACTATTTCTTAGGTCTTGAGGTCTGGCAAAGCCCAAATAAGATCTTCCTTAACCAAGGGAAGTATGCAGTTGAAATATTGAATAGGTTTGATATGTTGGAGTGTAAATCCATGAATACACCCATGGAAACAAAGTTGAAGCTTCTGGTTGATACTTCGTCAGAATTGGTTGATGCTACATTGTATAGACAGATCATTGGATCATTGATCTATCTAACAAACACTAGGCCAAATACATGTTTTTCTGTGAACACCTTGAGTCAGTATCTGGTAGAACCCATATGTGTTCACCTTGTTGCTGCAAAACATGTGATGATATACCTTAAGGGTACGTTGTATTTTGGTATCAGTTATAATGGAGATCGTGACTTCATACTGAGTGGTTATACCGATTCAGATTGGACTGGAGGTGTCTCTGACAGAAAGAGAACCTTAGGATGTTGTTTTAGTCTGGGGTCAGCCATGATCTCATGGCAGAGTAGGAACCAATCAAGTATTTCTCTCAGCACGTCAGAAGAGGAATACATTGTTGCATGTTTCGCTAGTTGTGAAGCCATATGGATTTAGAAGTTGTTGACAGGTCTATTTGATCTAGACATGGAAGAAACCGTGATTCTATGTGATAACCAAAGTTTCATAAAAGTGACAGAGAACCCTGTGTTCCATGACAAGTAAAAACACATAGAAATCTGATATCACTACATTCGTGACATGGTGCAGAGTGGAGCTATAAAGCTCCATTATGTTGGAATGAATGAGCAGGTTGCAGATTTATTGACCAAGTCTTTGTCTCATGTAAAGTTTGAGCACTTTAGAGACAATCTTGGTATAGTCCAAAATGACCTCCCTCAAAAGGGGGAGTAGTGTTGATGCCAACCTTGTGCTAAATATTTACAGATTCGTGTTGATGTTGATGTGAGCTGGCCGTTTGCTCAAGATTTCCATCTTCGTGTTGATGTTGATGTGATGCCATCCTTGTGATAAATATTTCCATCTTCGTGTTGATTTTGATGTGATGCCAGCCTTGTGTTGAAGATTTCCAGCTTCGTGCTGATGTTGATGTGATGCCATCCTTGTGCTGAAGATTTCCAACTTCATGTTGATGTTGATGATACTCCAGTCTACGTGTTGTGATGCTATTGTTTTTTATGTTGTATCAACCTCATGTTGTTATTGATGATGATGATGTATTAGTGTTATACCAATCCATGTTGATGCAAATGATGATGATGCCATTCCATCTTCTTGTTGTTGATGATGATGAGAAAAAATTATGATGATTTATAGATATTCCCGTCAATGTTCCAGATGTTGTTTATGTTTCTTCCCTCTCTCACTCTTGATGATGTTGTCAAATACCCTTCTTGTTAAGGGGGGGCGTTGAAATATTGTAACTGCAAAGTGTATTCTATTTATTATTGAGTCTTAATTAATTGGATCAATCCCCTTTTGTGGATTAATCATGTTGGTCATTGTAAATGACCAAATCCCCTTTTGTGTATTGGTCAAACCCTAACTATATTATTCTAATTAATAAGTCTCCCCCCAGGCCTAATTAAAGTGGTTTTAACCACTAAGAAGATAATTTGTCCCTGCCTAGTGAAGAGACACCTTTCTAGAGCCTGCCAGCTAGTATAAATAAAGGAGGCCAACGCCTCATTTGTTCACTCACTCATTCACTCATCAAGTGCACAAGTTTGGTAGTTGTAGTTGGGAGAAGAAGGAAGAAAGAGGCACATTGCTCAGTGTTGGATATTATCTAGTGTTTAGGTTTATTGTCTTGGCATTGTATTGGCTATCTATATTAAGGAAGTTTTTGTTGATTTTTCTCCCCGATGAGGGTTTCCCAGGATAAATGTTGTGTATCTTGTGATTGTGTTTCTCTCATTGATCCTACCTATGCTATTTTTATCTAGTAAATTGAAAAGAAACCTAATAATAGATCAAAACTTAACAAACACTATGCTCAAACATGAGCTTATTTGCACACCTACCTACCTTAAAATGACCACTGAGTTTCCTGATCAGGTGAAGTAAAAAATCCAATGAAACCATGCAAGTATCTTATCCATTATTCAAATTTCTTGCATGTATTTACTCAAAAGAAAAGTGAAGACTCTACTTGATGGAAACTCAAATTGAAATTCAATTCCAATTTCAAAATTCATCATTTTTTAAGACCCAAATCCATTGACTAAATCTAGGAAATCCCCCAAAATTTCTTTCTCTGATGTATCCAACAAGAATGCAAAAGTATCTTGAAAATGAATAAATACCACTTGTTGATCAATAAAAAATAAGTTATGGTATGTATCGATAGTTTCTTCTTGTTCACATGCATAGAGTAACATACTATCCTCTTTCTTCACAACAAATTATCTCTGTCGTAAATCCTCAACTTCAAAATCACTCGCATAGCAAATGGAAATAATCTGACCACTTTCCTCATCACTCATGTCAAAAATAAAATTCATGTATCATGAACCTTCATCAATTTTAAACTCTTCTACTTGTGTGTTTATTCCTTCCTGAGAATCATCTATGATATGCTCTTGACTACCTAGGATATTGGATTCATGTTTTCAAAAATGAAACATTATTACAGTTAACTTCACATTCAAAGGTGTCTAAAACATTGTACCCTTCTTCACCATTTTCTGACTGTGAGGTATAATCATCATAAACTGGTTCATTGTCTTTCCTTTCATCATCCAAACGATAAAAAACTTGATTTTAAGCATTAGGATCCTGGAAACATTTCTAAAGCCACGTGTAATCATCACTCATCTCCAAATATCATATGTAATTTTCCATACCCTCAAATTTATGTTCTTTATTAGTGACCTTAAATCCATTTCTCAATAACTCAAATGAAGCAAAGTATAAGGGAAAAGAATCACCTCCAATAGGCTCATGGTTTTCTCCATTTGCAATTGTGAAATTATAATATTAGGGATGTAAGATTTCATTATTTTTTTGAAAGAAACCATTTTATGATAAAAAACCTACAACTGGTTGTTTTATAAGATCAATATCATGGTCATCCTCATACTCATCATAGATAGTTAAATCAAAAACCTCTTGACTATCAACAACATGGAGATTTGGAACAACTTGTGAGTCAAATATCTTATCATAATCTGTTGTGATACTACCCTTATAATGAAATAAATCTATTTCAAATCATATTATTTTTTTTCATACTCACTCTCAACTATGTATGCCACCCATCCCCCATCCTCAACTTGGTCTAAAAAAATTTCACATGCTCTAATATTGTCCTCAACCTGTTGGGAATCAACAAACATTTGCTACAAAGTGACAGGTCTCCTTTCCAAGAGAAGAAGAAGCAAGTCTAGATGGAAAGTTCTTGCATAGTATAGCTTGGAAGTACCTTCAAGTGATTTGATCTCTTTGGGCATTTATAGTAAATAATATCAAACCTCTTGTTGAAACTTGAGATGGTTTCATATTTCATTATCCTCATGGCATAAAAATCTGAAAGGAGTAGATCCCATGGCTTCCTCTCACCCCAAAATCTAAGGAACACTTCCCTCAATTCATCCCATGAACTTATTGACTCTAGCTGCAAATGTATAAACCATGTTTTGGCATTGCCTTGTAATTATTGAAAAACATTTCTCATAAAAATATCATCATGTTCTATCTCAAAACGGTCTATAAAATGCTCAAAAGTCTCCATGTGTTTTTCAGAAGAAATTTTATCAAGATCTCCCCATCAAATCTTGGAAGGTATTTGTAATGTTTTGGTGGAAAGTCATGGAGGATAGAAGGCAATATTAAGGGTTTGTATCTCTCTTTCATCTTGGAAGGTGAAATATTAAGGATATAAGATAAAAGATCAAATTTGTTTCATTTTTCTCACAAGGGTGATTATGAAAATAATATGATTTAGGAAAAAGGTCTTGGTCAATCACTTGTACAAGAAGAAGGCATGTCTATAGTTTTTAAAGAAGGATATACAAATGTAGATTCATGGTCTTCATTTGAATGCAACAAGTAAATACATATTATTTTGAAAAAATCAAGAAAGGACAAGATATTGATTGAACAGAAAAGTACTTCCTGGAGAAAACACAAGCTTAAGTACCTAGTCTTCCCACTATGTCCTTCCATATCTCTGTCAAATGAGTTCGTTCTCTAGTGGAGTCTTCAAATTTGATTGAATCGTGATCAGATTCCCCAGGTGAATGATGCAGTCTTTTCTGTGTCACCAACGCTTGTTCACCATCAAGTGTTGGTCATAATCTTTGTCATTTCTCCAAGGGAAAATCTTCAACTTCATCCCTGACAACGGCGCCAAAAATGTTAGCACTAGAAGTCACACCTAGACTATTGTAGGTGTAATCTTAATACCCATTAGAATTTGAATAATTAAATTAGGTTTATGCTTGGTGGATCAACAAGAAAGAACAATAAAAAGGGAAATAGACTTTCTCTAGAGGCATTCCATTGGGCATGGAGTCATAACATCCTACAGATCAAAGGAAATCAAGATACCTACCAAACAAAGGCTTATGCAATGTTGGGTAGAAGAATGGAGGATATAACAAAAGGTTGAATATCCGTCATACAAAGATCCTTTCTGCAAACAGATTAAAGAGTGCATGAACAATAAACCATGATTAATAGGAAAGCTACAAAAAATCCTCTGCTGCTCATGAATCCCTCAATCAAGGGAAGCTATGATCCTTAAAGATCGCAGTCTATTCAAGAAAAAAGAGAAGGTAAAATGATAACAAAGAAACACAACATATGATAAACAGATTTCATGAATCTTCAATGGCAGAAATGCAATAAAAATAACATGCCCTCATGCTTACAGTTGAGCACACAAATTTTCTTCTTGCTAAGGTCCATCTCGAGTCTCTCAACATAACCTTCTACCAGTATCCTTCCTAACCCTATATAGACTAGTATTACATTATGCACTAGAGACTTGAACTTTCCAACGTTATCCCAAAATAGTAATCTGTTACAAAACAAAATGACACCTTTAAACTAACCTCTAACTTCTTGAAAAAATTACAATAAAGATAGCAACTGATTGCAAATTGTTTGCTAAAATATAGGACTCGGTTTTGAATACATTAAATACATGATAGTTCTTTTGAAAATTCAAATATCTAGAACACAACTACTAAGTCCTCAAATTATGGAGTTGTCTTGGATCACCTGGCACAGTTGGAGGTGGTTGGAGGTCCACTTATATGTTTATTTGGCATTCTGTCACACTTTCGTAGCAAGCTCGTGCAAAACTATGAGATACAACACTTTTGCAGTGAGCTTACACTACAAAATCTATGTTTCATTTGTCTTCAACTATTTGAAAACTCTATAATATGTAAGGGCCATCCAATTCTGATTCCATCCTTCTTGTGAAATATAGAGAATACTGAAAATAAATTAAAAAAAAAACAAAACTCAAGGCCACTAAATTTTGTGTTTGTCTAGACATTGGTGAATTGAGCCCTTTTATTCTTGAGAACAACATATTTTTCTTTCCTAAATCTCTCTGTGAGCCAGGATTGTCCCAGTTGAAACACTTTTGGTGATATAAATTCATCATTGAATTTTTGAATCAAATATGTACCAAAGTGCCCTTAGCGTTCCTTGAAATTTTACACATATTCCCAAAAAGGTCTGAAAAAGAAAAGGCTATTTTCCATTCCAACATTCATGCTAGATTTTGTAAGACATGTATTCCATATGTTCCCTTCATTTAGTTAAACTATTTCTCATGGTAGGCACTGGTTTGTAGGAACATGGTCAATAGTTGTAGGTTCGAATGAAGATTGTTATCCAATATTCCAATCATCATTTCATGGTCTATGCAAAGACACTCTTGCTTGTTTCAAATACATCACATACCTTCTTATCTTCACCTAATAGAAAATAATCCTCAAGTTCTTCATGCATGGTGGAACTCCCATTAGTGTAAGCTCTAATGTTTTTAGTCCATTTATTGTCTTAACTAAAACACAAGTCTTCATATTCTACAAACTTTGGCAAATTCTCTTCCATGATAGTTGGTGAAATTACTTATGCATATCTGAGACACAATTTATTAGATTCATAGTGAGATGAATTGAATGAAAGGCCACTTTAAAAAAAAAAATGTGCATCATCTCCCACTATGAATGTATCCCATTCATTGTTCTCAACTCGGATGTATAGCTTAACATGCAAGAAAATAACAATTCTAGTCTTATCATAACCTCAAACCCTTACAAAATCAACACAAATCTCTGCCATCAACACTCAGGTAGATGGCCTTCATGCTGAGATAGATACCCATGATAAGTTAAATCGCATCTAGGCATTGATCTTTTGACTACCACCAATTTCTCAATCATAGCTGCCAATTCCAAACTTGACATAAAAATTGTTTCTTGGAAATCAAGCCAGGTATTTAATGTTTTCCCATGAGTTCCTCGACATACAAACAACAAAAATTGGCATTGGGGTTTTACAATGATGCGCCCTTTTTATTTTCCTAGTGGAAATTATCCCACATTTCTCAGAGAAGAATGCATTGTTGCGTGTATATACACCAACGTTTCTATAATACTTTGACACATTGAGCACTTAAAACACCCCTTGTGGGATCCTCCCTTGGCTTGGCGCTTGGTATTGAACGGTGACTTGTGATGTGACTTGTTGTTGTGTTGTGTTGTATTATATGTTGAGATTGACTCGTGGAGTTTGATGATGAGTTTGGAAACTTGGAGATTGGGCTAAATTCCCAATAATTTGTTTTTTATAAAAAATAGTAAAACCTTGCAAAACACCCGAGACCAAATTAGTAATAAAAACCCCTTTTTATTTGACAAAAGTTGGAAGTATTTTTCTCATAATTCCATCTTTTTGTCATTCCCCATAAGTCACCAACTGGCACCAAAATTGGATCTTTTTGGGCACTACATAATCACCAAGTTCACCAGATGTTGTAAAAGTGCCATAACCCTGTAAAAAAAAAACTGTGTATGTGATAACACCTTATTTGCAAGAGGATGCTCCCAGGAAAGAAACAGATCTAAGTTCTCAAGTGGGAGATCTAAATCTCCACAAATTTTTTTAAAGGTATGCTAGAGATGTAGAAAATAAGGGCATTACAAGAAACAATGTAGATCCAAAAGTGTTGAGAGAGGGAAGGGATTTGATGAGGCTCCTTCTACAAAAGAAAAAACCTCTATGGGTTAAGGAGGGGAAGTGTACTTGTATTATTCAAGCATGCATGCAGATAATGAGGCATGGTTGGTTGAATTAGGTGCATCCTTTCATATGACTCTCCATAGGGAGTGGCTCTATGAATATGAAAAGTATGATGGAGGTGACATTTTTCTAGAAGTTGACTCAATAGCCAAAATAATAGGTCAAGGAAAATTCAATTTGAAGTTCATGGATGATGGGATTAGAATACTCCTTGGTGGTCTACACATCCTAGGATTGGCCAAAAACTTGATTTGTGTAAGCAATATGGAAAATGGAGGTGTAAAAATAGTGTTTGGAATGAGAACCTCTAGGATGGTTCAAGGAGAAATGGTATTGTTGAAGGGAGTTTTGTTTGGAACTCTATATAAGATGCATGGAATCACTATTAGTGATGGGTGCAATAGTTCCATTGTTGCAGAGATTGGAGTTGAAGAAGGAAAAACTCCTACAATCTCTAAAGAAAATACTATGTTGTGGCATCAAAGACTAGGGCATATCAGAGAGAAGGGTCTTCTAGTACTACACAGTAAAGGTATGGTTGAAGGTATGGATAATCACTCTCGAATTTGATTTTTGTGAACATTTCATATATGGGAACCGTAATCATGTAAGATTCTCCTCTGGTGCTACGAGGATAGAGGGGATTTTACAGTTAGTGCATAGTGATGTGTTTGGACATGTGGTGGTTCCATCACTAGGAAAAATTGTTTACTATGTCTCATTAACAAATGAATTCTTGAGGAATACATGTATTTATTTCTTCAGGTAGAAATATTAATTATTTGAAAAATTTAAAGAGTTTAAGGATCTTGTGGAGAATTAGATAGAGAAGAGAATTAAGGTGTTGAGGACATATATTGGTGGAGAATTATATGGAAATGAATTCAAATAATTTTGTAAGAAGTGTGGAATAGCAAGGAATAAAACTACTCCATACACACCTCAACAAAATGGAGTTGCACAAATGATGAATAGGAAGCTGAAGGAAAAATCAAGGGTTAGGACAAGAATTATGGGCAAAGGTAGTGGGCACTTCATGTTACCTGTTCAATCAATCACCATTATCGACATTGGATGACAAGACTCCACATGAGGTATTGACTAGTAAGAAACCCTCTCTTACACATCTCAGGTTATTTGGATGTGATGCCTATGTTCATGTTCCAAATGAAAATAGGAGTAAGTTGGATAAAATGGCTGAAAAGTGTATCTTTATTGGTTATAAAGATGGAATGAAAGGTTATAATATTTGGAACCTAGAAACTAAGAAGGTGTTGTATAGTCTAGATGTTGTATTTAGAGAAATCAAAGATATTGTCAAACAAGAAGTCTTACCAAGGAAGAATCAAATATATTGTGTAACTCGATATTGATCATGTCCCTTCTTGTACTTGAAATTTGATTTATGTGGAACATCATGAACTTATTGTTGGATGTGTTAGAACCATTCAATAAATTTTGCTACTTTATATTCATTTTTATAAACATGGGAGGACATTTCTTGTGTTGACACAATGGGAAGAGCTACACCAGGTAGATATAATGTTTGGAACCCCAAGCACATTTGAAAAGGGTTGTGGCCAATAGAAGTTGTACAAAATATTCTTGTAGAAGAAGCTGAACAACCTGAGGATGAAATATGGAGACTCAGTGACAGAGCATATGAACACCTTCAATATTGTGCTAAGCCATTTATTGTCTATTTATATTAATATTTTTTATGAAGATAAGTGTATCGGTTTATTGTGCTCTTTATTAGACTCATGGGATAGTCTGGTTGTAGACATAGGTGGTAATGCAACTACTTTAAGTTTCAATGATGTGGTCTCATCCTTGTTGTCAGAGGATATGAGGGGAAAAAACATGGAAGGATAGACCTAGGTTATTACTCAAGGGTTTAATGCAGTGGAAAGCATGTGATCCACAATCATAGGGTTGAACCCACTCTGATACCATACGTAAGGACCCCACGTCATTATGACTACATGCGACGCAAAGCAAGTGCACAATTTTTTTTTTTTTTTAGATATTGTGTTACCCTAAAACCTCCCAAAACAAATATGTTTTGGAGAATTGAGAAATATTTTTTTTAATCTTCCACCTCTAAATTACTCTATACATTTGATTTTTTACAGAATTTTCTACCAAAAATAATCAAGACTTGAAATATTTATAGACGAAAGACATGAAAACCCTGATTGCATTGTAAGCACTATGTTAATTGCGGTACATCCAGGCATTTTTAAATCAAGGCGAATTGATTCTGACTGATATAAAAGACTGTTATGAATTTGATTCTAAGTAAGGAAATTTTATTTTGACTGGAGTAATAACTGATATCAATTGCGAATGTACATTCAATGTCAAGAAAAAATTGCATGTAAAATAAACGCCTTGGTGATGACTAACGAATCAAGGACTAGAATATTTGAAAAAGAAAAGTTATGATGGTAGAATGCTTACTTACAAATCACTTTTCATAACAAAAACTTTTCAATAGAATGATTTTCAACATAAAATGTTTCGTGCAGAGAGAATATTTAAGATAGAGGAAACGAGAAGGAAAAAGGGGGATGCAGGAGTGTTGAGACATTTTGAATGAGAAAACACCTGCCACCAATCTCAGTCAGTATAAATACAGTTGTCCCAACAAAAATCGTTGCCTAACATATGTATACTCATTGTCTATCATATCAAACAAATCGTTGGATATCTTATATAAAAAAAGAAGCATCGTCTATCATATAAATGTTACTATGTCCACTGATTAATCGTTGTCAGCATCAATTTGTTGTGTAATTACATTTGAAAAGAAATTAAAACTCTACAAAATGTATTCTCTGCCAACAAATCGTTGTGTAATTAAATACATGATCGTTGTCTAATAACATATATAAATTCACTGAATTTAAAAGTCAAATGTACCTCCTATCATATACAAAGTTACAAACTAAATAATATGGTTATGTTAAACTCTAAAAATTACAGTAATCACTCACTATATTAGCAAACGCTCATCATAGTAATCACTCAATTATAGTAATTCTCTCACAATAAAAATTGTTGTCAAAAATAAAATTAAATGAAAAATCGTTGATTTACATTTCTGGGAAGGACGTAGAGAATATCCATAACCAAAAATGCGGAGATAAGTTGTTTAACGCAGAGATGAATTGAGTTTGCAGAGTTCTTATGAGTTGTTCCAGTGGAAAGATAAATTGGGGGCAGAGATAATGGAACACAGATATAAAAGGAACGTAGAGATAATCACCAAAAACGCAGAGATAATCAATCATAGATGAATCAATCAAAACGTAGAGATTTTCCATTTAAAACATTGGAAATTATCATTAAAATACTCAGAGATTTACCATTCCATAATGCTGGGGTTTATCATTTAACATCCATAGTTTTATCAATCCAAAAACACAGAGAAAAATAGATTTTTAATCAATCAAGACGCAGAGTTACTCATTTACAAGAAGGCGCAAGAATTAGAGATCAATCAGAAAATAAAAATGCCAAGATAAGTAAGGGATAGATAGCTGGGAAAAATTTATCCTTCACTTATTATCCATGCACAGGAAAGCAGGGCATTTGATTCTATAGGTCTTTAAACATCGAAGTGGCAACCGTCGATTCGGCTCCTGGTCGACTGCTCAAAAGGGACTAATAACTAAAGGGATAAGGGAAAAACACAATTTTGTTCATAATAATCAATAAAAAAAACAAAGAGAAGTCATAACATTTAGATTTTGGGGTTCGCCAATGGAATCAATTCAAAATACAACGAGCATAAGGCTGGGATGAATTTAAGTTCTTTGATTATAAAACGCTGAATAAAACATAATATTTACATAATAGAAGTACAGTATTGAAAGCGCAGGAACAATATTAAACTACCATTTTAAAATATATGCATGTGTACCATAACCAAATGTGAAAGCTCTGAGTCATTGTCCCATATGTGCTCTGTCCAGCGCTCACTTGCTGACCGATGTGACCTCACCGGTACCTCCCAGCCAACGCTAGGGGTAATCTTCTTCCCCTTGAGCCCCTTGAGCCCCCGGAGTCGCAAAGGGTCCACAAACACAACACCAGAGAACTGCTAGCACCCATCTCGCCTCGCAAGGTCGAGCTGCCACTCGTTGCCCGAGTTGGGTATCCCAACTCCCACAAGAGAAGTTCAATCAAGACCAAAAATTCAGCAGCGTAGCGTTACGCAAAAAGATGAGCTCTATACTCCTCCTCCTCCATCCTTTTTATAGAGTTTTCAAGTAATTAGTTTCCCAAATTCTCATTAAATTCCTTTTTCATTTAATTAATTAGGAAAAAAACCCCCCGTACACATGACGCCTGATCCCCTAGTTGCACTAGAAAATTAATTTTATTAAATAATTAATTATTCTTATTTCTCTTACCCACCTAAAATAACTCCTAAAAACGCTCCTTGGTGTCCCAATATTCCCTTACAAATATTAAATGACTTACGCCTTACTTAATTCCTAGTTGAGTTCATAAATAGCAAGTTCTCAAGGAAATATTCCTTACTAAGTTAGACATTCATCTTTTTCTTTACGTTTCCCCCTTTTTTTTGGTTTCCCCTTTTTCTTTAAGTTTCCTATTTCTTTTAAGTTTCCCTCTTTTTCCTTTTTAACAAAAAATCAATTTAGCAAGTGTAGATAAAACAACCATTTACCCTTTTTCTTCTTTAATTAAAAATTAATTTAGCAAGTGTAGATGAAACAACCATTTACCATTTTTCTTCTTTAATTAAAAATTAATTTAGCAAGTGTAGATGAAACAACCATTTACCCTCTTTTCTTTTTAACTAAAATTAAATTAGCAAAAATAGATAAAAACAACCATTTCCCTTTTTAAAATTTTAATCCTCCATTAAAATTTTGACTTTAATAAATAAATTTGAATTTCTTACCCCCCTTCTTGTTACATGTTTATTTGTTGTTATTATTTTTTTTTATCACATGTTCTTCTTAGACCTAGATTTTAATTTCACTAGGTTGGGCGACATTTTTATTAGGGAATATTGTTTTTTAATCTTACTTAACACATCATTCATTTTAAGGTCGTCTAGGTTTATTCATTTACTAGTTAAAATCACGACGTTCCCTTCAGGATGCACTAGGTTCTCCAAGGGTGCCACTTGCCACTTTCCATTTTCCTTGTCCGACGTGCCCTTCAGGACACACTACGTGCTCCAAGGGTTCCACTTACCCCTTTCCATTTTCCTTGCGCGACGTGCCCTTCAGGACGCACTATGTGCTCCAAGGGTGCCACTCGCCTCTTGACTGACTTGGTAGACATGCAACCTCTGGAGTCAATACTCTTCCAGGTGATCTTGTGGGAGACTAAGGACCTCTAAGGAATAAGGCCCCTCTGTTATTGTGTTCCCCTTAGAATCATCGTGAGTGACTGTCACAGTCTTCCCTCATGGAATCGTGGGTCTTATCGAACTAGGTAATCGTTAACCTACAGTTCAAGCCATGAAGGGAGTGCTAGTAGGCTATGGCAGGGTTGTTGCCACACCTCTCCCTCAAATTCTCTGGTTGTCTTGCATAACCCTTCTACTCCACATGTGATTCTGGTTGGTAAGCTATCGTCAGCCTACATCCATCAACGAATAATGTCAGCAATAATAATCAATCATCATAACATCTAATCATATGTACATATGTCACATCAACAATATTCAACCCAACAGTCCACTCGCTAACCCTATCCAGAGTCCAAGGGGTTTCATCGATGCCTCTGCATCCTCGAGGTCCAAATTTCTGCACACTCAGGAGAACCCAGTCAATAGCACCTGTCTATGTAATACAACCAAATAACATATAATCAAATCCATAATATCTCATAATCATAATCAAACGACCAATCGTATAATAATCTGAATCACTTGCAAGCAAGTGTCCTCAAAGAATAATTTTCTTAGTGTGTGCAAGAGAGGGATGTCACAAGTACATGGAAAGCACAGGCCTAGTCAAAAGAAACCTTATATTACTTATACAAAATCCCCATCCACCAGCAATTCCCTTGAAGTACTAAATCATACATCGAAATATCTCCAGAGACTAGAACCTCAATCACGGTAGGGGAATAATATGGGAGGAAACAAAGCAAAATCCTCAACAGAACAAATCTTAGAACATATCATACCAAGTCCAACAACCATGCTTGGAAGAGAAGAAAGCACCTAAGAGAAGGGAGGAGACACGGAGATAGAACTCGATGAAGAGAAATAATGGGGATTGATCTGGTCAACCTAAAGCAAGCATATTGACAGTAGGAACTATACACCATTCCCCCAAATTCTCTCAGGACAGTTCACAATTTTTTTCTAGATTCCACTATGGGAGCTACCTCCATATCTGGGATGGGTATAGGCATACACCAATATCCTCTCAAGGATACACACAAACAATCCAGGGATGCGAAGAAACGAGGATGAAAAATCCACACAATGACTCATCCAGGAGGTAGGTACCTTTAGGTTCAACTTAGGATAGATCTTCCTAATTTCAGTGAGTTTTCATCCAATCCGCCTACCATCTTCCCCATGAAGATCATTTCTTGGAATATTAGAGGATTAAATGGAAGAAACAATAAAGGGTTTCTCCAAAATCGCATCATATAAGAGAATCTAGACATCCTTTTTCTACAAAAAACCAAATGTGCAGGCACAGAGGTATATCTCATTCTGACACAATGTTGGAAACAAGTTCTCTTAGTTCACACCAATTCCAGAGGATCGGCGGGGGGCTTAGCCATCCTACAGAATGCAACTATGATCATTTTAGAGAATATTTTCACCACCAGATGGACAATTTTAACAGAATATCGATGCATTGGCTCAGATAAAGAGGGCGTGGTGAAAAATGTTTATGGCCCTCATCTCCAAGCAGAAAACCTCTTTTTCTGCAGACCTTGGAAGGCCTAAGAGACATCACTAGGGGTCGACGATGGATTCTTGGAGGTGACTTTAATATGATCCTTTCGTTAGAAGAGAAAATAGGTCATGTCCGCAGATTGGAATGGGACAGTGAAATCTTCAAATCTATCATTGATACCCTTAGCTTGATATACATGGAGAACATTAATGGATACTTCACTTCACCTGGTCCAATCGACACTCTGGGTCTCATCACATCGCTTCTCGCCTAGACCATTTCTTTATCTCATAATCACTAATGTTGGAGGGGTTCCTGATGGAAGCTAGAATCCTCTTGATGGAAGGATCTTATCAATGAACCATCTAGTTATGGATAGATATTACTAGCACCCCAGCCACAAGCCTTTACGCTTTGAAAAAATATTTTTAACCCATCTGAATTTTCAAGAAGACCATTATAAGTGGTGGGAAAATTCAGCCATATCTCATGGGTCATTGATATACATATTTCAATAGAAGCTGAAAAATTTCAAGCAGCAACTGAAGAATTGGAACAAACACACCTTTGGGAATATATTCCAGTCCCAGCGTGACCTCGATAAATGGATGAGGGATATCCAACAAGAGATCATTCTCGAGGGGTACAATGATAAACTATAGGAAGAATAGGTTAAAATCAAGAAATAACTAGAGGATAGGTATGCTTGGGAAGAGACACTTTGGTGTCAAAAATCATGGATCCAATGGCTCAAAGAGGGGAAAAAAAAATTATTCCACAGTTCAATGATCCAACGTAGAAACATTAACTGCATAATGAAGCTGGAGGATGCTCAAGGTTAGGTTATCACCTCCCATGAGGATATTGAATGATAAATGGTAAATTTTTATCAAGACATTCTATCTTAAACGAGGAAGGACATATCATAAGCCATTAGAAACATCACTCGTCACATCCCTTCTCTACTCACCAATGAACAAAACACCTCCCTCATGAGACCAATTTTGCTGGAGGAAGTAGATTTGGAAATAAAGGAGATGCCAGTGGGAAAGCCTCTAGGCACAAATGGGTTCACAATGGATATTTTCCATTATTGTTGGCCCCTGGTAAGGGAAGAAGTATGGAATAATATTGAAGACTCCATATTCTCGGGACAGGTTCTCCCCACCCTCAATGCTACCTTCATCACTTTGATCCCCAAGGAGGAGTGCGTCATGCACCCAAAGAAGTTCATGTCCATTGCACTCTGCAATGTCATTTAGAAGATCATTACCGAGGTACTATCTCTAAGACAACCCCATTCTCCCTCATATTAGTTCCCAAGAACAAGATGGGTATGTAGAAGGTTGCCAGATAATGGACAATGTTATCTTATCTCATGAAGTCGTTCACTCTCTGAAATCCACTAACACCCCAAGTATGCTAATCAAATTGGACTTCTCCAAATCTTTTTACAAGCTTAGTTGGAAATACATGTGTTCCCTTCTTCCTGCCAATTCATGGATGACACCATGATAATGGGATCCCCTACAATATGTGAGGATCGTTGCATACTAGAAATTATCAATGATTTTAGTGAGGCATCGGGCACCTCCATCGATACCAATAAATCCCAAATTTTCTTATTCAACACCCCTAGTGTTATCCAATATTTCATCACCAAAACTCTAGGATTTTGCAGGAGCTCCCTTCCATCCAAGTATTTGGGTGTCCCTCTCATAGATAATGCAATTCGAAATAGTTATTGGGAAGGCCTCCTCACTTCACTGGAAAAATGACTTAACTCCTAGACCTTTTGGAACCTTAATCTCGTTGGTCTTCTAGTACTCCTCAAAATAGTTCTACAAGCCATCCCCGTCTATATATTCTCATCTCTTTCTTCCCCCAAGTCTATTCTCAACACCATTAGAAGTATTCATATGAAATTCCATTGAAAGGGAACTAAGGAGATATGCAAATGGGCCTTGGTCAATTGGGGGGGACTCTATAAACCAAAACTTGCAAGAGGACTTGGCCTGAGAGACCCTCATGTCCTCAATCAGGTTATTGGTGATAAAATATGGTGGTTCTGGCTCAATCATCCAAAATGTCTATGTGCTCGAATTTGTAGGAATAAATACACTCCTTCCCTGGGGAAAGCACAACTAATCAGATGGAATGAAAGAAAAGAAGGATCCTTAATCTGGCACACTGCCAAGAAAAATTGCTCTCTCATTTAGGACCATGCCTTTTGGGAGGTGTGTGATGGCTACACTGCCTTGTTCTGGACATATTCTTGGAGGCAGCTACCTCCCAACATTCAGCAACCAAGGCTATTAGATCTCCATCACCACCCAGCCTGAGTTGGCTTGCAATTTGTTTCAGATTTTTAGAAAGAGGGAAGTCAAGATTCTACCTGACAAGAATGAAGACCATGCCAAAAGACCTAGGTATTCCACTTGACACTAACCTAGCATCTTAACATGAGGAAGCACATCTTCATCAGATCAAACTCAAACATGTACCATAAATTCTCTGATGGGGCGATTCTCCCAAAGGTTCCTTCACCATCAAAGAGTCATACAGTCTAAAATATTATTTTTCCACACTTACTAGGGACCCCATATGGCTTAACAGCTAGAAAACCAACCTTTGGCCCAAAATTAGCATCTTCCTTTAGCTAGTAGCTCATAAAATAATCCTCACTTGGGATAATCTCAAGAAAAGAGGCTTAATTGGGGCATTGGTTTACCTTTTATATCTTCAATATGAAAAAACTCTTGAACACCCTTTAAATCAATGCTCCTATAGTGCCTAGATTTGGGACCAAGGTGCATTAGCAATGCCCCTATAGTGCCCAACTTTTTAATAATAGATAGTATATAGAAAACTTACTTAAAAAAAATGTTTCAATAGTTTTTTCATAATTATATTAAAACATTTAATCTTTGATGCAATACTTATATATATATATAAGTTTTAATGAATTTATTATTGAATTTTATAATTTGATTTCTTTTTTCATAATTATATTAAGACATTTAATCTTTGATGCAATATTTAATTATTATTTTTTTTAAGTTTTAATGAATTTATTATTTCATTTTTCACAAAAGGTGTCCCTACACAAAGTGGGACTTGTGGGACTTGCACATGATCACTAACTAAATTGAAGACTTGAAAAGGTAAATTGAAGACTTGAAAAGGTGGTATAGAGATTCCATGGTGAATAAGTTGAATGTCCCTACACAAAGTGGGACTTGCACATGATCATTGACTAAATTGAAGACTTGAAAAGGTGGTATGGAGACTCCATGGTGAATAATTTGAATGTCTTCATTATTAGATGTTACATCATATAAAGTAGATTAAAAATTATGCATGTTCCTGGCACATGATCACTCAATAAATCAAAGACTTGTAAAAGTTGTATATAGACTTAGAGGTTAGTGGATTAAGTGTTGCCATATATAATGGATATTTGTAATGAGAAAGTAAACAAACGATTTGTAAAAGTGATATGGAGATTTGCAAATGGTAGATTAAATTACAAGTTACATTAACAATCAAAATAAGAAAATTGAAGATTTGCTAAAGTACGATGCAAACTTCATAATAAATTAAAAACTTGTAAAAGTGATATAAAAATTTATAAATGATAAATTAAAATAAAAATTAATATATAATTTATATAAGATAATTTAAATATTTCATTATATATTTATGTTGATATAAATAAATAAATTAAATATTTATAAAAATGATATTAAAATTTTTGATAAATTAAAAGTTATATATATATAATAAAAAATTCAAATTCTTCACTATTTGTCAACAATCAATAAATAAATTAAAGACTTTCCAATATAATATTGAGACCTATAAATGATATGGATCAGAAGTTAGTGTAATCAAAATTGTGTATTAAATTTTGAATATTTAATTATTAAAATCAAATATTAAATTTAGATAAATTTAGATTATTACCCTAAATAAATTTGATGGTTTTTGGAAATCTATCTTCTTAATTTTAAGATATCTAAAACTACATAATATTCATACTTTTTGCACATTGACTTGTTTTTGGTAAAAATAACAAGTCAATATATATTTTTATATAATATTATGTAATTAAAATTATTTATATTTTTCACACACTATTTATTTTAATTAAAATTTAGTGCATATTTTTATAACCACATAATTAATACTCACATAAAAGCAATGTGAAGACCATTGAAGGGTAGATTTTGATTAAATCAAGTTTCATCAATCCTTAAATTGAAGCTGAGATAAATGACACCAGATAACTCCACCTCTACCTGTACTCTTCGGCCAGCTTTAATTCGATTGTCTTTGTTTGTGTCTCAATGATGGTTTTGTTTTTGTCTGGACAATAATCTTCACCACATACCCACTCCAATTTTCCTGAATTTATTTTGGTAAGTAATTTGTCCATTGCAACTTATTTTGCAGAGAATTTCAGTCTTAGTCTTCACCAAACACATCTCAAAGTGTGTTGATATATATGTAAAGGAAGCCAAGCCAAACTGAAATACCAAGCAACCATGTCTCCCTTATGCCGGATTGGATCTTCCGAATCCAAATTGCTCAGAACTCTCCTCTTCTTCTTCCTTGGTCTTTCACTACTTCTTCTTCCCTGCAATTCCATCTCTAACGAAGGAAAAATCCTCCTGCACATAAAAGAGATGGATTGGATTGACAAAAATAATGTTTTGAGCACCTGGAATTCATTGGATGAAAACCCGTGTGGTTGGAATGGAGTATTTTGTAATATCAGATTCAATGTCGTCACTAAAGTTGATCTCTCAAACACTTCCATTGCAGGAAAGTTGACTCCTACTATATGTGGCCTTCAAAATCTCACAGACTTGATATTGCAATCGAACGATTTCCAAGGTCCATTTCCCAATGGTTTGTTGGCTTGCAGGCATTTTCACATGCTGGATTTGTCAGAGAACCTGTTCGTCGGAATCTTGTCGCATAACATCCCTGAACTGGGTGAGTTGAGTCATTTGAACTTGGGGTCTAACAATCTTTCTAGTGATATTCCTCTAGGCTTTGGCATGTTACCGAACCTGGAGACATTGTGGCTGGAAAATAATCTGCTGAATGGATCAATTCCTGCTTTTCTAGGCAATTTGACGGAGATGGAGAGCTTGGATCTCTCTAAAAATCATCTCTTGGGCAACATTCCGACTAGTTTGATGAGGTTATCCAAGATGACAAACCTATATCTATGGGAAAACTAGCTGTCTGGACAAATCCCGCATAATATTGACAAGCTGAGGAGCATACGATCTTTGGAATTTTCAACTAATCAACTGAATGGAGCTATTCCTCAAACAGTTACAAATCTGACCAATTTGGAAACCTTGGTTTTGTGGGAGAACAACCTCACGGGATCTATCCCTGCACAACTAGAAATGCTTAGGGACCTGACCAACTTGAATCTCTGCAGTAACAAGCTTACTGGGCGGTTGCCACCGAATTTGGGTACACATTCTAATCTTTGGCTTCTTGATGTTTCAGAAAACAATTTCAGTGGTGCTCTGCCTAGAAATCTTTGCGAGGGAAGAAATCTTTATGCGTTGGTTATATTTTCAAACAATTTCAATGGGATCTTACAACCCTTAAACTCTTGCAACAGTCTGCTATACGCACAACTCTATAAAAGCCAGCTAAGTGGTGAGGTTCCTCTGGTATTATGGAGCTCTGATAAGCTTATACAATTGAAACTCTATAATAATATGTTTGAAGTGTTAATATTATGGTAGTTGCGGGAGGTATTTACCTCCACGTGTAAACTTGACAAGAATAGAAGACTCTGGGAAGCAAGAGAAACCCTAATGAGTTGGATAATAACCCTAGAAGCCTTGTCGACTCAAGAAGATATTTTATATTAGGTTATTAGCCTCCAAGAGAAGAAGTCTGCTAGAAATAATAATAATATACTGAACAGACACATATCCAGAAGGAGAAGTCGGCCCCAACAAAACTAGCAGATCCAGTATAAATACAGAGCGCCAATTCTCATTTGTCACATCTCAGGATTGCAAACTGCAAGTGGTGCGCACTGCAGTTCCCAAATTGGTGCACACGTGTGGACGAGAGCTGCAAGAGCAGCAGCTGCAGCTAGCAATTTGGGAGTTGGCTTGGACTATCTTTTGGCTAGGGTTTGGGACTATAGTGTCCCCAAGGCCGAGCCCCGTTGTAAACCATGTTTTGAAAGAAATTGTAATTATGTTTTATAGGCTGGTGAGCCAAGTTATTATAAGCGGGAGACTTGTGTGTTGTTAGGCCAGAGAGCCTAAGTGTTGAAGGCCAGGGGCCTGCTGTTGTATATGTAATCATGCAAAACAATTAATAAATATAAACACCACCATGTGCAGACCGACCACGATGAATGAGTGAAGGGGGACTGAGCATCCACAGAGTGGGCAAGGAATTAGGGGCTGAAGGTGGGAAAAGGGGCTAAGTGTTGAGCCTAGGGGGATTAAGCCTTGGGAATAATATTTTAATATTATTCCAAAAGAGAAGTGCATTATATGTTTTAACCTAAGTCCTTTTTGGAAGGACATGTGATTTCCAAATGGTGGGAGGCACGCACGTTGCAGGAACGCATGCAGTCGCATGGGTGACAAGTGTCAACCCTATCCATGCAATAAAAGGCCGAGATGAGCTGTGTTGGGGGTTCCTCCTCCATTCGACTCATGGGGGTTCCTCCTCCATTCGACTCACGGACTGCCAGAAGGGAACGGGTCTGACTCCTGCAGTGAAACCCTTGTACATCCTCTGAACTATCTGAACCTACATTGACCCTTGCGTGGATTGTCTGTCATTCATTCCCGACAACCAGAGTGTGAGTCTATCCTGGGGGGACCTACCATTATGCCGGGGTGGAGAGAGTCTGTGTAATTCCCTGCGGAAATTGCTTCTTAGGAAATTCCGAAAATCAACACCGTGAGACCTACTTGCCATTGTTGAGCTTGTTCTGAGAGGTCTGAGTCTGTATTCCCGGTTGACTGTGGTGGTCATGCAGAGATGGATTGCGCGTGAATTGCTGTCTAGTGTAGGTGGTGATTGAGCCTGTGTGTGACCTCTCTCTAAGTGAGGGAGGTGGATGTTGTTGGAAGAGGTTTCTTCCAGAGAGTGTCCAACACCAACTTCAGGCTCTAAGACTTCCTAATCCAGCCTGTTGTCGAGACCCAGAGAGGGAGGTTAGCACCGATGGAATGTGCTTGTGAAGGTGTATACTCCCAGGTGGAACAGGCATGTGGGGAATGAGAGTCTAGTAGTAGTGGGCGTAAGATGGCATCCTAGAAAGAATCCTTCCAGATTCTAAGTGTTGTTTTCCCTGTAACCTCAACCTAGCTAGGATTCCTTGCCTTGGGGTGGAGCTTAGTCCCAGCTCGGGGGTGATCCACTGCTGAGCTGACTAGGTAGTGAAGCGGTGATTAATGGTCTAAAGTTTGGGTGGATTTAAGTGATGAAGGCACACTTGGTTGGTGGACCCCACCATTGTTACAAGATAAGTGTCTAACTATGTTTTATCACATTTTATCAATATGTTTTTGTATCTCTGTGTATTAAAATGATCATGCATTCTACTATGCATTTGGATTAATATATTTACTGTATGGATTATTTATGTTAAAGTGACTCTTATGCTTACTCTAAGCTTAAATGTATTTCATTGTGTAAATGCATGTGATTAACTATAAATGAGAATGTGTTATTCCACATACTAACACCTACATGGTAGCCAAGGTGCGCTTCACAGTTTTTATGGGTTATCTGCCAAGTAGTCTTATAGTAACCTAGGGTAGTTGAGTGAAAGGGGTGTGCGGGACTACGATTAGTATTTTTGATGTGTTATGTTTGGATATATAGCCTAGGGCTTTAGCAGGAGAATTCATTCAAGGTTAAGGTGCTTTCCGGAGGAGGCTCAGGCCTATGGTTAGATGGCGAGGGTATGCGTCAATGGTAAAATGAGCACCACCATATTCTAGGCTAATGGGTTATGGGCCTACTGAGTCGTAAAAACCTTTGGAAGGAAGAATAGCAGCTAGATATTGAGCTCATTGAGTAATTGCCGCTAGGGTTACTAGAAAAAACAACTTCTAGAACAAACTGCGATAGGGTTACTAGCGGTCTGATTCTGAAACCTAAACCTCTTATTAGGGCACACCTTAAGTGAAACGGATTGACCAATATGGATAGATTAGTGTGGCCTAGCCCAGTGCATCTCTTAGTACTCTGAGAAGGCCAAGATGTGAAGTTTGGATTCTTGGTCAAACCCTAGATTTGACCCTAAGTCAAGTAACCATGTGAACTCTGAAGTTTGAGAACAAGTTAGATGGATCCTCTAACTTTAGAGCATGGAGACAAGGATTGACCTCATCCTTACTAAGAATAAAGTGTTGGATATTGTGAAAGGAAAGATCATTGAAGCGAGTTTGAAGAAGGAGAAGAGAGAGAAGGAGCAGTAGATGTTGTGGCTGCGGAGAGTTCAAAGACGATGTTATCAATGCCATGAGTATAATAGTGGATTCCATAAAATACAACGATACACATCTCATCTTGACTCATCAAAGAGATGTAAGATGCCCTAACAAATCTCTTCTCGGTTAGAAACGTTGGACAAGTTATGAGTGAAGAATGAACTACGTAACATGAAGATGAATGATGGCTTGAACAACATAACATCATACTGTAAGGATCTCTAGTGAGAGATGGCTACAAACTGAAGAGATCACTAAAAGGAAAGGAATTGGTGAACATAATAATCAATGGTCTTCCAAAGACATGAGAACGATTTTTTTTCAAAGCATGAACACAGGAAGAATTACTTTCGACATTTGAAGAACTTTGGACTTCTTTGTGATCAAGAAGAATCAGGATAAATGCAAAAGAGAAACCTCAAAATTAGTACGATGATCAAGCCTTCCGCGGAAAAGATTCAAGAACTTCAAGGACAAAAGAAGTTTGTTCAAAAGGAAGCAAAACAAAGAAAAGACATTCCCGAGGAAATCGGTGCCACAACATCAAAAGTATGACCACTACAAGAACAAGTGTCATGAGCTAAAAGAAAGAGGAAAAGAGAAAACATGAAGCATGGGTTAAGAAAAGGAACCTACAAAGAGGCTAAACATGAAGCATCAGTTGCCAAAGAAAAGGAACCTACAAAGAAGGCTAAGCAGGATGGAAGAGACTTCTTCTACTAAAAGGTAACAACACTCTTCTTATTTCTTGTACATATCTTGTTTGCATCGTCTCTGTACATATCTTGTTTATCTATCTCTTGAAAGATAATGTGTTCCATGGAAGAACAACAAGATAAGGATTTCTATACAAGAAAAGATGAAATATATTATGTGATAGCTATTACAAGATAAGCTGAAATCAGAATCAATCATGAAGAGATTTAATAGAAGCAAAGACAGAAAGAAGTTAGCAATCGAGAGGAAATTGGAAAATGACTTATGACATTTTATAGAAGACAAAAATATGGAAGTGTGGACTCTGATAGATGAGAAAGTCAACTATACATTGCAGAAGACAATAAAGATGCATATGGAAGCATGGACCCTGTCAGACAGAGGAAGTCGATTACATACATCTATACATAAACAAAGGATTAGGAGGGAGCTAATCCTATGATCCATTGAAGATGACGAAATGCATATATCCATGGCAGCAATCATGAAAGACAACACATGTTCAGTTCAGCCGCAGAAGAAGACTTCTTCAGAAGCCTTAAAGTATTCTTGGTTGTACATCCAGATCCGTGATACTATGATGAAAGAAAGAAGTGGAATCTCTAGAACATAGAATCTATAAGAAACTCCATGAATCCAAGAACTAAAGAAAAACATGAAGAAGAATATGAAGAAAGAAAGAGAATTCAGAACAGCCAGTCATAATACTAAGAATCACAAGATTACCAGCCTGATATAAAAGTAATCAAGCAGAAGCACTGGAAATCATGATGAAGAACCATGTATAAAAGACTTATAAAAGAATTGCAAGATCTAGAACCAGAGGTTCTCCCAGATGGAGGGCGAAGACTATGATGATTACTTGTTCCAATACACCAGACTTATCTCTACGTAATTCATTACATCATCCACAACATCCATGAATTGGAGTTCTACATCAGATGAATGGAAAGAATGTTCTCCAGAGATATTGAATAAAGAGCGTATGAAGAAGCAATCTCAAGACTTTGAGGCATACCAGAAGGAAACCTTTATATGCAGATAGAAAGAAGATAACTTGGTGGAGAACCTCCAGTGCACAGCAGAAGCGTGGTGAAGATTTCCTATAAAGCATCAAGATGACTACCCAGTAAGATCAGATCTCATGATGACATAAGAAGTGCCACACAGATATGTTCCAGTTCTCCAACTATGACATACTCTATCGTTCAGATCTACATGAAGCCTTCACAAATGTTCCAGACTAAAGTACATTTGAAGTAAAGCATTACATTATCCATGAAGAAGTTCAGGAAGGAGAGGTAAATCTTGAGTATATCCCCACTGACGAGTAGACAATAGATATCCTGACAAAACCTCTATCCAAAATCAAGTTTGCATATTTTCGAGAAAAGATGGGGATCATGGAAATAACTCCTTTAGCTGAAAGGGAAGATTCTCCAAGCTAGGAGAAGGTACGTAAAACGAATCTTGAAAAAAATTTATTTTTGTGATTCAAATAACTCTCCAGTTAGGAGGGAGCACTGAAAATATTATTTATCTTTGTAATTGAAAAATAGTCCAGATTGGACAGATGCTTTCTTGTTCGGAAAGTGGATTGAGATTTCTGACGGACAATGACTGATTGCTGATGTATCATAGACAGTGACTTCCCATTGTAGTTAACATGGGGAGTGGTCTAGGGATGTCTCTCTTCTTGAGGGTTACTCAAGAATACTGGCCTGCCTCGTCGGACAACGATTTCTCATTGTAGTGAGGAATGGTCCATTTTGGAGGTTGATGCAGGACTGACATTCCTTAGGGTTACACATTCTCTTCAGGGCGCACTTTGACAAGTGTAGGAGGAATGGCCCAGGGTGGGGAATGTTCTGGACATTCATTCCTTAGGGTTACACATTCTCTCCAGGGTGCACCTTGATTGGTGTAGGAAGAATGGTTCAGGTTCAACAATCAGGGACAGACATTTCTTAGGGTTATACATTCTCTCTAGGGCGCACTTTGATTAGTGTAGGAGGAATGGCCCAGGGTGGGGGATGGTCCAGGACAAACACTCCTTAGGGTTATACATTCTCTCCAAGGCACACTTTGATTAGTGTAGGAGGAATGGCAGAGGGTGAGGAGTGGTCCAGATACACACATTCCTTAGGGTTTATACATTCTGTCCAGGATGCACTTTGATAAGTGTAAGAAGAATGGACCAGGGTGAGGAATGGTCCATGCTCAGAAATCAGAAACAATCATTCTTCCTTGTTTGAGAAGAATGGGGCAGATAGCCCATTGCTAATGAGGGCATATATTCTTTCATATCTCACAGACGTGAGTGAAAGATTGGCCCAGATGATTCAGTTTATTGCTAACAATATTTTCTATGCAGGATGGCATAAAATGATTGTTATAGACAATAGAGATATACTACTGTGGTGGATATGTTCCACTAAGGAAGATATTCTTTCAGAGCTCACAGATGTGAGTGAAAGATTGGCCCAGATAAATCAGTCTATATCATAACATTGTTTCTATGCAGATAGCATCAGATGTTTGTTATGAAGATTATATGACAGTAGATGAAGACTACTGTGGTGGCAGATATTCCTTTAGAACTCACCGATGTGAGTGAAGGATTGGCCTAGACAAATCAGATTATATCATAACATTGTTTCTATGCAGGTTGCTATTAGATGGTTGTTATGAAAACTGTATGACAGTAGATGAGGACTACTGTGGTGAATATGTTTCACTGTTCGCAACCATACGTTGTTGATCAAGTACTTGTGTGTTACTTGGTGTGGTAGTGTACCACTGGATTGTAGTTATGTACTACTATGAATAGACACAGTTATGTTCTATCCTTGTTCTAATTGTCTTGAAAACTATCAGCAGTTTATTGGAGATAATGATCATTCAGGTGAATTATGAACATAGATTTTCCAGATGAAAAACAGTTCAGAGATTTTACTCCTCTTGTATCACTCTATAGTGAGAGTGGCTTATCCAGCATCATATCTAATTACTTAGATGAAGTATGGTTTCGAGATATGATGCATCTGATGGGGATGGTGATGCTCATGATCTAGTCATGAAATAGTCTAGATGACTATACTGATGCTACCGGGTAAATGGTGTGTTTTGTGCTCAATTCCATTACCTGTAAATACCTCTCTAGCTAGGAGGGAGTGTTAATATTATGGTAGCTGAGGGAGGTATTTACCTCCACATGTGAACTTGACGAGAATAGAAGACTCCGGGAAGCAAGAGAAACCCTAATGAGTTGGCTAATAACCCTAGAAGCCTTGTCGGCTCAAGAAGATATTTTATATTAGGTTATTAGCCTCTAAGAGAAGAAGTCCACCAGAAATAATAATAATATACTGAACAGACACATATCCAGAAGGAGAAGTCGGCCCCAACAAAACTGGCAGATCCAGTATAAATATAGGGAGCCAGTTCTCATTTGTCACATCTCAGGATTGCAGACTGCAAATGGTGCACACTGCAGTTCCCAGATTGGTGCGCACGTGTGGAGGAGAGCTGCAAGAGCAGCAGCTACAGCTAACAGTTTGGGAGTTGGCTTGGACTATCTTTTGGCTAGGGTTTGGGACTATCTAATCAGTCTTTTCTTGATGCGCTATCCTTGGGGAAAGGTGCACTACCCTTTGTTTGGCTATCTAGCCTAGGATTTGCTTCCGGAGGAATTCTCAGTCAAGGTTAAGGTGCTTGGAGGGAGGCTTCTACCTATGGTTGGGTGACGAGGGTATCGTCAATGGTAAAACAAGCACACCATCTTCTATATTATAACATGAAGGCCACATTCACGAAGAGATTGGCAGAGCAAAGGATCTGCAATGGTTACAGATTGCCAACAATCAGTTCAGTGGAATCATTCCTCCACAGATTGGACAGCTGAGGAATCTTGTCAACTTTAGTGCAAGCAATAACCGACTGTGGGGACCTCTTCCTGATGAGCTTGCAGGCCTGCATTCAATCAATAGCCTCCAGTGTGTGTGGTGATATTTTCAGAATAGTCGTCAATGGCATGAGGACCGTGTTGTAGAATGACTTTCTTTAGACATAATCACAAATTTTATTATGGTTGTGTTGGATAAATTTTAATTAATTTTAAATACTAAAATATTTAAATATCTAGAAGTTGTTTTTGGTTGAATGGAGAATTTTTCGCAAACTTTCAGATAAAGAAAGCTAAATAAGATTCATTCCACGTGAAGTTCTATAATTGTGGAGGACCTCAAGTTACTTGAAAATAAAGAGTCGCTCCACGTGTAGAGCTATAATTTTCGAGACTTGTGAACAGACTAATTGAACTAAAGATTTTTTTCCAAATCTATATAGGGATTTAAATCGAAGTGATTTACCACTTAAGTTATAGAGACTTTAAATAGGTGTATATTTATATAAAATTTGAATTTGGATCTATCAAGTACCAAGCACCAGATCAAATTTTGGAGACTTGTGAACAAACTAATCGAATTATTATTTTTTTTTTTTTTCAAATGCATTTATTTAGAGATTTTTTTTTTATTATTATTATTTTATTTAATTTTTATTATTGTTGTTTTTTAAATTAAATTGACCACCCCTTTTCAATGTGATTGATATGTTCAATAAAAATTTAATGGATGGGACAAAATTTAGGGTTTAAATTTTTTAAGAGAGCAATTTTGCATTGAACTAATATTTAAAAAAAAAAAAATGTTTAACCCATATATTATAATAAAAAATATATATAGCATATAATTTGTTCCTTATAAAATAGTAAGGAAATCACTGGAAAGAGGGTTCTCCCTCACTATTTCATGAACCAATTTCCAATTCGCCTTGATTTTTTAGAATCTTAATTTTTTTGTGATTGCATCGTCCATATTTCTTAAACCATGTGGTTTTGGGAATTATTTCACCTGAATCTCCTCAAAATAATTTCACCTCCATCTCCTTAATTGAAGGCTTTATGAAATTGATTTCACCCATGGATTTTCTTGAGGAATGATTTGGCCCAATGCCCATTTCCCATCGATTTTGGGTTTCAGAAAATGTGAATGAGATTATTAACATGACTCCTTTGGCTCATTTAACTTTGGTGATGATCATGTCTAATAACACATTCTCATTGTTTAAGGTTGAGATCATGTGTCCATGTAATTCTACCTTTTTTCTAGTATTTCCTTGGGTTCATATGCAGAATGGAAAAATAGTTGTTGCACAAGTAGTTGCAATAGCAATAGTTGCTATAGCCTCAGCCTGGTTGAATCCAATCCAAAGAATATGCTTGATGATCACTAGGGTTTGAACTTGGGTCAATTTATATGGCAACAACCTATCTCAACCTCTATACCAAAACCTGATGGACATCTTCAAGGACTGGAATTGATTTTGTGCAAGTATATTATGTATTTGTATCTTGTTCGACTTAGAACAGCCTCAGATTTTTTTTTTCCTGCATTGATATCTGAACAGGTATGTGGATCTTCATGCTCTTCTTCTAAATCTAGATTAAAGGTTTATTTTTTCTTAGCATTTGTGCTTTGTGATCTTTCTGCATTTTTGTCTATATTCCTTTCATGGTCCAAACCTTTAGCTTTTGTTGTTGCATTAACAAGTCGATCATCTTCCTCAGTTCTCATATTATTATTTGGAGCTCTTCTGGATTCTTTTTGGTTTTCATATATTGTTATTGTCAAGTCCTTTTTCCATGCCTCATTATTTTTTGGACACATCCCATCAACTTTTGTTACTGAAATAATAACTGGACTTCTGTGTGATTCTTCTGTTTGGTCTACCAATGATGGATATGATATTGTTTCTTGTTGGTCAATTCTTCTATTTTCTAGCTCTTTTAGATATCAAATACCACTTATATGTGTTCAAGTTATAGTGTCAAGGCTCTGTTTCTTGAGCTTGTTCCTCTATAGTTGGAGGAGAGTGTGATTTTTCCTTGTAGACACACATGCTTGTTAGTTCTTGTGCATTTTCCACATTGTTACTTTCAAGTTTCGTGGTTTCACCCTTTTCTACTTCATTGATATCTATATAATGATATTAAAACACTAAATATAGACCATCTCCCACATGCTCCTCCCTCCCATGTTGAGCATTATATCACATCTGTCTCTGCTTACTGTGGTTTTTTGTTTAGTTTTGGTTAGCAATGCAAATGCTATTTCATATATGAGCAGGGGAACATTCGATCGAGTGAATATGGTGAATGGTATGCTTTTCCATGGTAGAAGGAATTCTTGGCCTTGCGAGGATTACTTCCCCAAACCCACTTTACAACTGGTATTTTTTTCATCTCTCCCAAAATTAGATCTCCTTGCCAAAATTAGGCCTTGTTTTTTTTTTTTTTTTTGGAGGAAATTGTCATTGCATTAACGATGGATTGGATGATTTTTTAAAAACAACCAACATTACAATTTAATTGGGGACGATATTTCATATGAAAAAGGTACACATATTCATATGGATTAAAAACATCGTTGATGGTAGTTTTTGTATTGATTGATGGATTAAGATTTATTCTCACTGTGCATGCAATCGATATTGATTTATTGAATGTTCTCAGTGGGTATTAGGCCTCATTTCTGATTTATTTTATCATGGGTAGGTTTGTGAAATTTTGAATTACAGTTAACTATGTTTGGAAGAGGATGATCAGATGCCATTTGTAGTCATAAATCCCTCTACAAAGGTATTCTATTTGGCCTCTTAAGTATATGAAACACGCTCTTATATTATTTGAAAATGGGCATATTTTCTTTTTTGTTAGAAATTTTACTGGAGATCTCAATATCAACATGTTTTATGTGTAACAAGATTTGGATGATGAATGAAGTTTTTATATTCTAAATTGTTTTTTTAACCCTTTCATGGTGGAATTTTTATCCAGTCATGATAAGTTGTCCCATTGAAATGCTTATTCAGAACAAAATTTACCGGTTGAATGTAAAACTAATTCCCATAAGGTCTTTTGGTTGAATGTAAAATAGTAATGTAGAGTTAATGCCATTGTAGTGGCTACAACCACAATGTTTGGTATGATAACTTAGCCATTTGCGAATGGGAGACCAAGATATAATTTTTTGTAGAAGAGGAGTATATTTGTCTAGTTGTATAAACAATTCCAAGGCACCAACATAGATGCGTCTAACCTTATGAATAACTAACACATACCCATGAAAGTTATATATAGAGAGGGTGGATAGGGGGGGGATGAGCATACATCATATCGGTCCTACAACCAATCAAATAATAGAATAATAGGAGGTGTTGCCCCACTGTGGATACCCCAATTGGCATAAGCATCATGGAATTGAAGGATATTTTATAGTTGTAGAAATAATTCCAAAGTACCAACTTAGATGCATATGACCTTATCACTAAATAACACACACACACATAATTTGGCGACATAGAGGGTCAATGGTGGGGAGGTTGAACAAAAGGCATATGAGTTTTGTACAATCAAAGGAATATCGGTCATGTAGCCAATCAAGTAATAGGCTAATAGTAGGTGCCACCCCACTGTGGATGTCCTCATCGACATAATAATCATGGCATGTAAGGAGATTTTATAGTTGTAGAATAATTCTAAGGCACCAACGTAGGTTTATTTGGCCTTATTAATAACTAACACACACCCATGGAAGTTGGCCACATAGAGGTTCAATGGGGGGGGAGGTTGAGAAAAATGAATATGAGTTCTACACAATCAAAGGATTATCGATCTGGTATCCAATAAAGTATTAGGATAATAGGAGGTTCCACCCCACTGTGGATGCCCCCATCGACATAATCATCATGTCATGTAAGGAGATTTTATTGTTGTAGAAACTATTCCAAGGCACCAACATAGATGAATCTGACCTTATTACTAGCTAACATACACAGCCATGGAAGTTGGCCACATATAGGTTAAATGGGGGGAGGTTGAGAAGAAGGAATATGAGTTCTACACAATCAAAGGAATGTCATTCCTTCAGCCAATAAAGTATTTGGATAATAGGAGGTGCCACACCACTATGGATGCCCCCATCGACATAATCATCATGGCATGTAAGGAGCTTTATAGTTTTATAAATAATTCCAATTCACCAATTGTTGGTCTATTAAATTGTCTAATTAAACATCCAATTCATTCAATTGTAAACCCGAGGTAAGTTTGTTATTTCAAGGTTATTCTGGAATATATATGAAGGCAGTAACCCTTAACTAACACTATATGCAAACATGACTCATCATTGCAATCATCATAACAGTGAAAACAACTACTATTAACCAGTCCAGATTTAAGCTTATATTGATTGAAAGGCACTGAGCTAACTACTCTTGTTAAAAAGAGAAAAAAAAAATCCACACCAAACTAAATGACTCATAACAGAAAAAATACTAATGCAGGAATGAAATGTTTTCCTTATCTTAATTAATTGAAGACACTCTGTTGACAATTGATTAAGAATTCACACACTGACTATAACTCAATCCCAATTTCAATATTGAATCAACTAAACTCCTAAAAGTAAAATCAATCATCGAATTCAAGAATCACTCTCGCTGGAAATGCAGTTAATCCTCACAATTACTGAAATGAAACTAAAAACTCACTTGTTGGGAATAAAATCAATCCTTGTTTGAACCACATATTTGCTAGAATCAAATTAATAAATGAACCACTTTTTGGAAATGAAATCAATCCTTGTTAGGACCACACAATTTCTGGAATGAAATTAATAAAAAATTCACTTGTTGGAAATGAAATCAATCCTTGTTCAAACCACAAAATTGGTGGAATGGATTTAATAAAAAAACTCACTTGTTGGAAATGAAATCAGGAATGCACTTTTAAAGTGGATCACACCATAACAGTAATGCCAACAAATCAAAATAATTGAATCTATGCACCACACATCCAAATAAAATAAATACTAGAAAAATAATATGATGAATGAATGCAATGAACTACCTACTAACACAGTAGAAACAACCCTTGTAAAGAGTAAGGCCCTTCCTCCTTAGCAAGGGATGACAAAAATATAGAAACTACAACTTAACCACACATAAAATTGAACCATAACTTGCCAGATATTTTATTATTCAAAATCAGGAGGTGCATATACAAGTTTTGTTCTTCATCAACCAAATCAATTATTCTTTATTCTCCCCAAAACTAGACTAACTTGGGAGCAAAGATGCCCTGCCTCTTAAATTGCCTCACCTATTTAATCTTGGAATATTACAATTACGAACAACCTTGAGAATTTTTCGATTCTCAAGTTGTTCCATGTCATCTAAATCAAGGTACAAAATAATATACAAAATATTGCTTGTAACATATTACAACTTGCATGATTTCTTATATGGGTTTAATCTGTTAAATGTCCTATTATTTAAGACGATGAACCGTATTCATGACATTCAATAATAATAACTTGAAAACAAACATGTCATCAAGGAGACCGGTCACTACCACGAGTTCACAAGTCAACAGTCTAATCATCATCAATACAACGAACTCTTAGAGTAGCAGTGTCTTGAAACAACATCACCATAGAATAGCAGTACTATATAGAGTAGCAACACCTCGGAGTAGCAACACTTATGAAACAACATCCTAGAGTAGCAACACCTCGGAGTAGGATCACTTGTGAAACAATATCCTGGAGTAGTAACACCTCAGAGTAGCAACATATGTATCAGTCGAATGTTATGCAAGGGTTCTTGATACTTCATTAATAATCACCCAAAAAAAACATCATTCTTCCCTAAATGCAAGCAAAACTTAAAGAATCAAGCCATCAAGTGGATTGAATATAACATTATCAGAAGGTAAAATCCTGAGCCATCATGGCAATGAAAAGGCATAAACGATAGATGAAATATAGAAAGTAGTGGTAAAATGGTAACAAAAAGAGTATCAATTCCTAAACCCAACATCTCCCCCTAACTGAAGAAATTGCATGTCCTCATGCAACTCATCAATCTGAGTCCACATCAGTATATTGTATATGAATAGTAGTGAGGTTGTATGCCCCAACAATGTCCTCCTTAACATCCATGTACCCATTTCTCATTTTCACTTTTATCCATCAATCTTCATCCTGTTGTAGCCAATACTGTTGTTGATATTGTCTTGTAGGAAGCCAAATCAGAGGGAATCTATACCTAAGACCGAGTCACCTAGACCCACACTTCCTAATACACTCCATATACTTATTGACTCTCTGTAGAGTGTGGGTGAAGTTAGGATAACCATATGGGTCTCTTATTTTCAATATCTCATTAGAGAGTTCCCATCTGAGATGAATGCCATCTAGGTCTTCCTTCATATGCATGTTAACACATCTAGGAAAAAGGTCTAAGATGAGGAGCCGAACCTCATTGAAAATAGAAACCCTTCCTTATGATCTAAGAAAATTGTTGTAGGCCTTTATTATGTCAGTGACGGGGGTAGGTTCCCCTCTAATCCATAACAATTTCTCGGCCTGATATATATTGATAGCTTCATAGGATTCCTTCCACATTGCATGGTTTTTGAAAAACAAGGTGAAATCCCTCAACTAAATATCTCCAACATATGGTGATAAATTGAATTTTTTTTCCTCGGAGAGAATAAATTCATGCAAGTATAGTTCACATAACAAATGTTGGTATGCTAAGAGGATCTAAAAGAAAGTGTTCAGAAAGGAAATAGTAGTATCAAAGTTACAAGGTCTACCTTCTTTTATGGATTCGAACTGGAACAAGATGAATTGTTCTTGAAGAAATAGTGGGTATATATGGGATAGATTTCTACATTTCACCAATTCTTGTGCTAGGTCACATATTTTTACCTTTGTGTTTTGCACGACTTGTACTTGACCCTCCAACTATTTCAACCTCTATCTCTTCTCCTTCATCTTTTGTCATCTCTATTCTTGGAATTCCAACTCTTCTGCCTGTCTTTCTCTCAAGTATCGAACAATCTTCCTATGTTCCTGAATGGAAATTACCCCTTCGTGAAGTGAAAGAGATAATTTCTTCCACTTGTGGATTTCAACGACAAACATGTTAACGTTGAGGTATGTGTCTTGGTTTATGTCTTCCTCTAGTTGGGATTGTTCATTTTCAAGCATTCCTGGTTCTTATGTAACAAAAATTTCCTGATAAGGTTCTTGCATATTTTTGGGGGAATATTATTATGTTCTTTCCTCATTACACTAAGATTCTTCTCCTAGGTTCGGACATTCTCGTATTCAACATTATCATCCCCTAGGGTTTCAACATCCTTTCCTCCCAGAGTTTCAACAACCTTATCTTCCCGAGTCTTAGTATTCTCTGCATCCAGTACTATTGGTTCTTGTGTGTCAATAGTCTATGGAATATGATTTCCTATGTCATCTTTAGAAGGTTCAATTGTCTCCTCTTCTCTATATTTTTCTCTTCCTTCCTGAGTTGCAGCTTCCATATCGATGTCAGGATTAAGTTCCCCTTTCTCTATACCAAGTACTATTGGTTCTTGTGTGACATTATTATCTTGGACATATTTTCTTTTGCTATTTTGGATGGCTCCAACAACCTCCTCATTCTCTTCAATAAAATGTTTTTGAGTGTCAACTGAATTGAATTTAGGTGGCAGCATATCATTTGGTGTGCACCCTGCCTGATCAAGTATTTCTCCACAAGATGGAAAAAATTGTGTCTTGAATCCATCATCCTCTGATATTCTAACTTCGGGTTCTAAACGGGAGCATGATTTATCTACTAATTGGGAAATTTCAGCCAAGTCTCCCAGTCCTAGAAGAGTTTCCCCTTTTTAAAATTTTCCTTTTAAAACCCTAAGTTGTTCCTCTAGTTTATAGTTTTATTCTTTTAAATCATTTACTTACTTATGCAGGGATGGCATGTAGGAACTGGTACCTCTTGCATTTGTTTTTCCTTTTTCTGAGCAATTTGTATCTCAACAGGTTCTTATGGGAACTCAACACTGGCCAATGGCTCAAATGGTTGTGTTGGTGCTGCTATTGAAGAAGACCTGGTTCTTCTCCTAGGGAGGTCAATATTAGCTTCTCTAGATGACCTTCTTTCTCTTTTCTTCGGTTGTGGGCATTCTTCTATGATTGGATAGGGTTTATATTCTTCCATACAAGGGTTTTCTCCTATAATTCCCACTTCATCACTAGACGGGGGTGGCGAGGAATTATGCTCATATGAGGGGTTATTTTGTAATTCATCTTTGCCAATATCTTCTTCCTCTCCAGTGTATTCTTGATTTATCTTTGTATCCCCTACACTTGGTTCCTTTTCTATGTCGCTCTCTTCAATTTATGTGTTTGCTTCTAGTGTGTAATTATGAAAATTAAAACTCAAAGAAGCTAGAAATTATAAACATGGGGTCTTTTTTTACATGGTTTTTTAGTGTTTTTTTGTTTGATTTGAGTCTCTATTAACTCCCCTTAAACATTTCTTCAAGTAGTTCTCTATTGCTTATGAGAAGCAACTAGGGCAACTGCTCAATTTCGTAATAGGTAAGAAAATGTTTTTAGTACATTTTGTGTAAAAAGGAAGATAATGATAGTAGAAATATCAACTTACAAGTAGAAAACAACCAATAAACATGGTTTTCCTAGAAGGGTAAACCAACAAAAAATGGTCAATTTACATGTTTAGGGATGAAAATAACAAACAATAGAAAAATTACAAATAAAAGAACAAGAAAAGAAGAATGGAAAGATAACTCCAAATTGCAAGGAAACTTTGGGCTTGAGGGCTTCCCTAAAGGATATCTACAACTCATAGATGCCACCGAAGGCTAGTATGCACCACTCCTTCAATAAATCTACACAAAAATCACTTAAAGAAACAAGAGTCATTAGTAAGCAAAAATAAACAGGTTAAACCCAAGAAAATAATAAAAGACCCTAGCTAACAAATCCCTGAAAGGAGAGAGACAACATAATAAAAAATCACTACTATCCATCAACCATTAACCAACAATGATTCAATCCCAACAATCAAGTGAAAACAAGTAAGTACAAAATATTAAGAACCCCTCAAAAATTTCAGCAAAACTTAATTACTTTATTCTATAATTCCCCTATAATACAAAATCCTTCTTCTTATTTATAAGAAAATGGGAGGCTAAGGTTAGGTTAGAAGGAACACGTCACTTTTGGAAAATTCATTAATGGATCATCCAAAGTTTTTTTTTTTTTCAAAAGTGGAAATCAAATCTGATTTGAGGCCTCCAATTGGGCCTCTTCCAACATCGTGTTTAGGTTAAAATGGTATCAAAATTTCTCCTACAAATTCTACTTAAATTATGAGAAAAAACTCTAAGTGATATAGTTGTAACTACATTCTACTCTTCATTGAAGTCATGTGATTATTTTTGAGTGAAAATCCACCTCTAGATGAGGAATTTATTGTTGGCATGTTCTTGTCATTGATGGCAAGAACAACAACGAACCAAACCTTGAGAGAGAAGAAGACAAGAAATCTCATAAGAGATAGAAGTTTGCATAAGTGCAGACGAGGTCCAAGAGACAGACTCGCAGGAGGAGAAAATGTCGAGATCCTTGAACACTTATAAAACCTTCTAAGTCAAAGAGATCAGAAACTCAGGAGGAAGAGTGACAATGACCGTCGGATTGAATTAATGGAAGGATAGGATAAGCAGGAAAAAATGATTGAGAATTCAATCATCTGAATTTCCATCAGTCATCGGATTGATTTAAGTGGAAGGATAGGATAAGCTAGGCTTGAGAACTTACATCTCGATCACCCAAATTTTTGTCAGTCGTCGGATCGATATAAAATGAAGGATAGGATAAGAAGACATGGAGAGTCGTTGGATTTAATCGAAGGCAAAGCTGCATCGCAGATAGATCGAGCCATTGATCTAAGATCTTGATCAATGAAAAAAAAAAAATTGGGTATAAAGATGTGAGGAAGTTACACTCCGGAAAAATCACTTCGAGAGTTTCATTTTGAGATTTGAAATTCTCGAAGCCTGGAGAGCTAGAGAGCCGAAGTAAATATCAATCATCCGATCATCCAAAATAGATCTTAGTCATTAGATCGTCTGGAGTAAATATCAAGCGTTGGATCGTCCGAAGTGAATCTGGGCCATCTAATCTAGAGTGTCAGTTTGAGTTTTGAAATTCTCGAAGCCCGGAGAGCCGAAATAAATCCTCGAGCGTCGGATCATCCAAAGTAAATTTTAGCCGTCAGATCATTCTAAAGTGGAAGGACATGATAATTTAGAAGAATGGCACGCTAATATCAATGGTTGATAATAGGGAACTCAGACCTATGGTCGACAGGGCATATCGGACCCCCTCAACCTTTCTTCCTTTAACCGTGTAGGGAGGAATCCGAGTTGGTGGTGTTTTCCATGTGGGACCCTCATACGTGTCACATTCCTATCAAATCGGACCCCCCTTTCTCATTACCACTTACCACCTAACCCCCCCTCTGAGAAAACCACCAACCACTCATACATACCACCTTCGTGCTCCGATGTCACACTCCACTACCCGCTAAATGTCACACTCCATTACCGCACTCTGCCTCCACACACCACTACACTACCTACACATCTCACCCATGTCAACGAGGACATGTGGCAGACCATGTCAGCAAGGACATGTGGAAGTAATCTTCAAACTTTGAGGGGAAGTAAAGTTTGAGACTTGAGATTTCAGAAGTCTTGAGGCCCAAAGGAGATATCGATCATTGATCAAGAAAGGGGCCGCAGAACTGTTGATCTGGTTGAAAGATAAAATTCCCGAAGTGGAGGTAGAACCTTCAATTGAGAAGGACAGGTATCCATAGATCATCGACTTTGGAAGATTGATGTACAAAGGAAAGAAAGGTTTGAGAGTTGAAACTCCCGAAGCCCAGATCACGAAACAAACCATAGCCATTGATTTGGAAAGGAGCTACGTGTCGACAGACCATGGAGATCTGGGATCCCACGTGGAAGGAGGAAAGGAAGGCAGATAGGAGTCATTTATTGAGTGGCATCGACAAGGGATTGGATATCAATGGTCATGCTCAATTGCAAGGCCAAAACATGCTCGGTTATTAATGTTTCTTGAGCGGGCCGCAATCAAAACCATAATATCGCCAAATGCATGAGTGGAGCTCTATAATGAATTGCGGGGAAAAAAAATAGTTTCCCTCAAACCACCTTTGGCCATGCCCATAATCATGTGATCACATGAGATCATCGCCCAAGTTCATATCGAAAGAAGGAGCTAGCACTCACTAAGACTGACATCGCGAAGCACCTTTTGAATAAGCATGTGGGAATTGTGGTGGTCACGTAAAGGAAGGGGATTAGAAGCCAAAGAAGCCAAAATGACTCATTGTAACTGCCAGAGAATATAAAGAGTTTTGAATGCCAAAGAATATAGAGAATCTCAGGATAACGACCACTGATGATAAACAGATTCAGGATAACCGCCAGAGAAGACGAAGAGTTGTTATGATGATCAGGTAGAGGACTCGGTGTGAAAGACATGAAAAATAGAGAATATATTGTTCTTCTCTCAAGAGCTACGCATGTGGTAGAAAGAGATACAATGCATGATCTAAAGTGAAGATCAGAGATGCAGTGCAAAGAACGTAGAGGCAACACATAGGATAAAAGGAAGAAGAGAAGTTGAACACACAGTGATGTTGAGTGCAGGAGGAAAAAGAGTAAAGCATTGATCCGGATTTTATGAGAAGAATGAAATGACTATAGATCATTAACATATTCTTAACACAAAATAATATATATACAGTAAAATTGGTTTTCTATTCAATAAGGAAATAAGCTGAAACTGTAAAATGCAGCGGAAAACAAGCTTGCTGGAATGGTGGTGGTTTATCTCTGAGAAGAGATGTGACGGTTGTGCTCATTCGCAAGAATATGATTACAATGAGGCTCTGAAGGCATTTTTACAATAAACAAGAGTATCAAAAACCCTAGACATCCAAAAACCTAACCCTGGGAGATGAAGCACCAAAAGTCATGTGGGCCCCATTTTGGGTAAGTTAGTACATCAAATTCCCGGGGTTGTAACTTTTGCATACGATCTTCGTTTTAGGTGTAAAATAGCCCTTTGGAAAAATCTATCTGAGGAATACAACTGTTGATAGAAAATTTCATGATGAAAATTTTCAACTACAATATACCAAAAAACGTCATTTAGGGCCTCAGTTGTAGCTATGCAGGGCTCGGTTGTAGCTATGTTTGACATAGGGAAGACTCTCATCCCATGTGCAAGGGCGATTGGAATTATACATGTGTAGGATATGCACAATCATTCAATTTACGACCTCGTTTCGGCCATATGTCTGGGGATGGAAGGTCATGTATTTGGTGAGCTTGGTGTCTAGCAATGACCAGAGGCTCGACCAAAATGTGATGAGAAATTGACTGTCCTGATCGAAGACAATGGTTTGTGGGGTTCCAAAATGTACCCAGACTTGTTCAAATAAGATCTTGGCAGTGGCTTCTATTGTGATTCTCTTCTTCTAGGCAACTAGAATCGCCATCTTAGAAAAACGATCAACAACCACAAAAACATAGTCATTTCCCCTCTTGGTGGATGGGAGGCCCGAAATGTAGTCCATTGAGATGGATTCCCATGGCTTGTCAGGAGTAGGAAGAGAGGTGTACAAGCATTGTTTCTTAGTGGTCGGTTTGGCAATAGTGCAAGCAGTGTAGGACCTTATATGCTTGTTGACCTCGTGTCGAAGTTTCGACCAATAGAAATGTTTTTGTAGCATTGTCATTGTCTTTTAGACATTGAAGTGTCCTGCCACCCGACTGTAGTGGGCTTCCCAGATCATATTCGCTCGCTCGCTTGATGTAACACAGATATGCCCTAGACGACAAAACAACCCATCCTGAAGATGGAAATTATCGACAACTTTTTTTCACCCAACATTTGGTAGGTGGTGGCGAAGTCTGGGTGTGTCTCATAGAGTTGGGCCCATCTAGAGGTCTCATGGCTGCAAGAGTCTAGCACCATGGTGAGTGTCGCGACTAGTGGTCTACTAAGGAAATTAACGACGTGGTTGGTGCTTCCTGTTTTATACTTGATGTTGATCTGGAATTGTTGTAAGTATGTGGACCACTTTTGATGGCGGCCATTATGTAATTTGCCTTAGGTTTGCATGAACTACAGTGGCTTATGATTAGTGTGGATGAATGTCTCATTCCCAAGAATATAATGTCTCCACTGGAGGCATGCTTTCACAATGTAGTACATTTATTTGTTGTAAGTAGGGTACTTATGGACAACATCTGATAGTGTCTCACTATGATAGGCCATGGGGTGGCCATGCTGAGTGAGAACGGTGCCCACAACATAGTCTGAAGCATTTGTCTCGATCTCAAAGGGCTATTGCAGGTCTGGTAATGAAAGTATTGGGGATGAGAAAAAGGGTTGCTTCAACTCATCGAATGCTTATTGTTGGGACCGGCCCCACGCATTTTTTTCCTTACCACCACCCCTGGCTATTTGGCCGAGGGCCCATGCAATATGGGAGAATCCCAACATGAACCTGTGATAAAAATTGGCAAGGCCCAAGAAGCTCTGAAGCTCCTAAGTGTGGTTGGGGCTGGTCAATCACGGATGACTTGGATCTTCGTTGGATCCACATGTACACCATGTTTATCAACAATGTAGCCTAGGTAATGGACCATGTCCATACCGAAGGATCATTTTTCCAAGTTGGCATATAGCTTGTGCTGTCGCAGGGTGTGCAGAACCTATTAAATATGCTGCAAGTGTTCTACCCAAGTATTGTTGTAAGTGAGAATGTCATCCAAATACACCACTACAAAAGTATTGGTGAATGGTCACAGGATATCGTCCATCATCCTCATGAAAGTGGTTGGAGCATTTTTCAAACCAAAGGGCATGACCAACCATTCAAAATGGCCTTCATTCGACTTGAAGGCGGTCTTCCATTCATCTGTCTGTTCTATTGAAACCTGGTGGTATCTAGACTTGAGATCAATCTTACTGAAGTATTTGGCCCCCATGCGTTGATCAAGGAGGTCGTCAATTCATGGAATTGGGTACTGGTTTCTGATTGTGATTTTATTCAGGGTCCGGTAATCAACGCAGAGTCATCGGGTTCCATATTTCTTCTGTACCAGCACGATTGGGCTCCCTCGAGGTGATGAGCTGGGATGTATGTGCCCCTTTTGGAGCAATTCTTGGATATGTCGCTTGATCTCCTCATTCTCTAACATAGAGAAATGATAGACTAGCCCATTAGGAAGTGGTGCTCCAGGGGTCAGATCGATGGGGTGCTTGACCTGACAGTGCAAAGGTACCTCGGTAGGTGAGGAGAATATATCTAAGTATTGTTTGAAGATCTTATCTAATTGCTTCTATTGTGTGGAGAGGTCGACCATAGAGACCTTATATGTGGATGTGATATTTCACTCATTCTGAGAGAGAATCACGAAGAAGACAAACTTCCCCATATGAGAGATTACCTTCCTGCATTGCTTGGCAGAGATCAAGGAAATAGTACTAGGTGGGACTGCCTCAGGCATTGTCATCAGAAAAATCGGTAGGTGCGAACACTAACTAATCTCCCTAGATCCACCTAGATCTAGAACAAAACACACCAGAACATGATGCTTTCCTTAAGTTTTAAATATTGAATTCACTAACTAAAGAGGGATAGGTGACATACCGTTTAAACATCGCTTCCTCTCGCCATCACCATCCTAGCTTCGTTCCAACGTTCATACAATGATGAACCTGCAAAAGAACTCAACCAAACAAAGTGATAGTAATAGCATGAAATCAATATAAACCTATGTATGTGATCAAGGAATCATACAATAAAACACAACAAGCTTTATAGGAAAGAATCATATTACTGTATCATATTAAATGTGAAAGAGAGATTACAACCATGGCCTTGATGTCATAAGGTCTCTTCCAACTGTCCTTCATTCCCTACACACTTATTTCTCCAAGGATTCTAAGACCATGGATCCGATAGCTACTCACAATCTATCTTGACAAAACAAATCTCAAAGCCACTCTAACCAAGCTAACAATCCCAAGCCAAAAACAACTTAGCCAAGCTCAAAAGCACCAAAGCTCAAAAGTTAACTTTCTCCATGAGAGATCCTCTCCTTTTATAAGTTGAAGAGGATAAGGTGAGGAGGTTAGGATTATCCCACTAAATCATGAAAGCGAGTAAGATCCAAACCATTTGGATGCCACCTCACCATGGAAATTTCTCCTTCTAGAAGATTCGAGAAAACGCTCGTTTTTCCCACGTGTAAGAATTCTTGCACCCTACCTATAGAGCAGCCTGTGAATAGTTCACACCCTAGCTATGATGCAGCCTATGAGAATCAAGCTTTCTCACACCCTAATACATGGGCAGCCTAGAAACTTCCTTTTTATAGGGATTTTACAAAGGAAAATGCAACTTCTTTTCTCAGGAAAAGTTATTCTCCCTTCCTTCTTCAGGAACTCAGGCCACTGACCCCTCTAAAGACTACAGATAGGTTTACATCATTAAAGGTCATAGGGATGATGAAAATAATGTGTAACAGGTATCCTGTACAATTTCCTATTCAAAGTAATAATAACACTACGAGGCCTAGACTCATATACACCATGATGTTTCCATAAATAAGGGTGGCCCAAAAGAGAAACACAAACTTCGAGAGGAGAAACATCACACAATACCTCATCTTTTAAGGGTTTGATGTTGTACAACAGTCGACACTATTGGTTGACACAAATATCACTTCCTTATCAGAGCCTTCCAATGGTGTAGGGTTGTGGGTGCGACGTTGTCGGCAGGGCCAACCACCTGACAACCTCTATTGATATGAAGTTCTTCTAGCTACCGCTATCAATGATGAAGTGCAATGGGGTGCATTTTACCCACATATGTGAATGGAAGAGGTGCTCTCCTTCTTCTGGCTCTTCTGGTTCATTAGGATGGAGCTTGGTGGTAGCAACGATGACACTGGGTTCCGCATCAATGATCTATCTTCCCATTTCTAGCTCCGTCTCAGAGTTAGAACCTGCATCTGATTCATAGGCTTTCACTTTAGCCACCAACTATTTCTTTGAGCGGAAGTCAACAGTGTTATTCCAAGTGCTCTTATGGAAGTCACACCACTTCTCGGTATCTTTCTTTGTCTTTCCAGTGTCCTTATTTTCTTGCGGCTTGGACTGTTTGTCCAGGTACTACCCATATTTTCCTTGTCCTTTGTTCTATGGGTTGGAGTCGCTCTTTCCTGGATTTTGCTGTGAGGGGCTCCTGGGCCCAAATTTTCGTGTCTTTTGTTTGAGCTTCTGTTCAATTTTGACGGCATATCGGTAGGCCATGCTCAAGGACGATATGTCCAGAAATTCCATTTCCATATAGATATATCTATGCAGAGCACCATGATACTTGAGCACCAGATGTCGCTGTAAATATTTGATACCCAGCTTGGTGCACAAGGTATGGAATATATTTGTGAACTGCTTGGTCTCTTTCTTGCCGCAGTGTGGTCCATTTGGTATACAAGTCATCATAACTTCCAACAAGGTAGTATCATTCCTTAATACAATCCTTGAAGGATTCCCAAGTGATCATGACTATAAATAATGAGGGTTCCTCTGTTTCCTTTTGCTCACAGAAATTTTCCCACCAATCTTTGACATGGGGAACGACTTTGAGGAGCACAAAGGTAATATTTTCTCTATTCGAAAAGTTATGGACAGAAAAATACCCTTCTAGTAGATTCAACCACTTGTCTACACCATCTGTGTCTATCTGACCTTTATATACATGAATATTGAATTTTATTTGTACCTTGAAGGGGGTGCCCCCTCCAGTCGAAGAAGATGCATCGCCTGTGGGTATCCACCGAAGGATTTTCATGAAACTATCCATCATCTTGTTCCTCTCTTGCGTGAGGGATTCCTCAAGCAACATTTTGAAAGGATCTCCTATCCCTTCATCTTTCTTTTCTCCTACCATGAGTGTTGTGAGTGGGAAATCCCTCTATGGACTAGCATTTAGAGTTATGTTATGCATGCAGAAAAGACCTAAAGAATCCTACTTTCTACCGTCATCCCAAACCTAATCCCCATTATTCTTAAGCAAATATGTAGTTAAGATGATCAAGTGAGCATACCTTATTTCAGGTGTTTTATATTGATCCTTCTTTACGCTTGATCACTCATTGACTACAGCTCTCCTCCCAAGGCTGAATTGCATTCACACAATATAAACAACAAACTCTACATGCATTTGATCTACATATTAATGGGTTAGAGATTCAAATGTATATGCAATAAACTATGAAAAACTCATATGGTGGGACAGGAAAAGCATTTCTTTATTATCAACTTTAACAAATCAACTTAAAATGAAAAAGTCAGCCACTGCTTCGTGAACTTGGTCCTAGGCTCCTCTTCAACTATCTTCCAACTTATTTTCTCTATATATGTCTTTGCATAAGGATGACTAAAGGGTTGAGACAATGGGAATGTGCAATAAGGTATAGTTTCTTTACTATGATTCTCCTCTTCTAAATGGGACCCCTAACCCTTCTTTTATAGGCTAGAAGAAGCTAGGTATTTGGTCGAACCCTTAGCCATTCATGGCTAGAAGGTTTAGTTAACTCACCCAAAGTTGTGTTCCATCGACAACTTTCCTTTTTTCGTGCTTTTGTAGGTACACACAGGCTATCTTGGGTCAGCTAGCATGTACACGCGTGCAGTAATGGAGTAGGGCGCATGGACCTTTAAAAATGGTGTTTTTAAGAAGAGTTGTTCAACAGTGTTTTGGAAAAGAAGGAATCTGAGATGGCCTGATGCCAGGTAAGCATGTCTGGTGAAAATTAGGGTTATAACATATGCCCCCTAATGTGTGAGGTCAGAAGAGCATCTCATGGCCAAAATACATTAACAATCTTCACCAATGTGCCAAACAAGTGAGCCCAGGGACCAAAAATCAGGAGGTGTCATCTGCAAAAATAATAATTGTCTCACCGAGGTGGGCATACCCATGCTCGGGATAAAATAAAATATGTCTATCAATCAAATACACTGTATATCCATGTCATATAACTATATAAAGTGTAGCCGCGAACAATACGCAGCGGAGCTACATCTCGAAATTAAAAATATATATACATGTAGAGTATCCATCTTATAGAAGCTAATAAGGCCTGATGGCTGGAGATGAGGTCTTTATGGCTCGAGAAACAACTTCAAAATCTTCAAAACTCAGGTAGGAGTGTAATATGAGTGTACGAATTCACTACCCAGAGGTCTTCAACGGCTCGTCGGTCATGGACTAGAGAATCCTGATGATCAGATTAAAGGCTTCATTGATTTCAAACAAGGACTTGATTGGACATTCAGGATGGTTGGGTATGAGGGAAAGAGACAACTACAGAGGGACCGACTCAGGCTTGGTAAAAAATTCCCTTAGAAAACAACACGACAAATGATGAGACTTAGGTAGCATGGAATTAACATAAGTTTATGAGGCAGGAGGCAACGCAAACTCTCCATATGTTTGGAAGAATAACCAAGCAGAGGAGGACACATCTCTATGTAGCGAGAACAACTTCCTAAGGTCGTATTAAATCCCAGAGTTTGAAGAAAAAACAGACAAATGTGCTTTATCCAAGGGCGACTCATTATGCTGCAAATAAAGAAAATACTTTTCCCTTCCTCTTTTTGGGGTATATTTGATTTTTTTGTCTTTTTTCAATAATTTTGGAAAAAGAATAAAATAATGTTACATTACAAAGGAGGATCGAGTATCGCAAATGTACTAGTTCCAAGTGCATGGAACATAGGGATGCTCAGGGCAAAGGGACATATGCAAGAAAAGGACACTCGAGAAAAATACTCCAGGGGCCAAAGGTGTCAAGATGTAGAGGCAATAGTGCTATAGGGCTTGTGTATAAGGCATGCTTTAGATGGTTCATTTGAGAGCAACATGGAGTCGGCATTAGGCCAAAGACCCGGGTATGAAAATGCGATTAATGAAACACACAATGGTAACATCCTTCGATGTAAGTTTAACGAGCCCAGAGAAGGTAAGCTCGATGGTTTTTCATATTTGGAGTCTGAAAAAACGTAAAAGGAGACTCCACTAGGGTACCTTTTTCGAAGGTAGTCTAGTCGGTTCCAAAAATGGGTAAACTAGCACCAAAAAGACATCTATTCAAAACCATTTTAACAAGTGTGATAAAGACAAGATCACTCAGCCATTTTTTCATTTTTAAGGAGTTTGAAAAAAGCTTAACTATGGAGTCCATCAAGAATGTTCTTCTGGACCATTTTAACGAGTGTGAAAGAATAAGGTCACTCGGCGATATTTTCAATTTTAGGGAGTCTGAAAAGAGCTTAACTATGGAATCCATGGGGGTTCCTTTTTCATAAATTTAGTCCCTCAGGCCCGAAAAAGGGTTAAAATGATACCTGAGAGTACTCTTCTAGAGAACTGAAGCTCCTTAGAGTATACCTTTGTTCGTATAGTTGACCGTCTAGACCGAAAAAGGGGTAAACTACCGCCAGATAGACGTGGCTTCAAATTTCAGTTTAATGAGCGTGAAAGGCCACAAGATTGCTCGGCAATCTTTCCATGTTTAGAGGGTCTGAAAAGGGCTTAAAAGAAGACCCGTGTAAGGAATGTTCTTCTAGACCAATTTAACGAATGTGAAGAAACAAGGTCACTCGATAATATTTTCATCTTTAGGGAGTCTGAAAAGGGATTAAAGAAGACTCCATGGGGGAAACAACTCATGTATGAAACTGGTTTAGGTAGATCTCGCTGCTAAGCTCAGACTAAGATTCTCTTCGATAATCAACTTGGGAAGTCTCCCAAAAGGGAAGAAAACACAAACCACAGTGTAAGTCCTCCTACAGGATAGAAACCGTAGTCATGGCTTCAAGTATAGCCTCATTTGAAGGCAATTCCAAATCTGAGAAATCATGCAAACGAGGGTCGACAGTCCCAAAGGGTGAAGTAAAATAACCATACTCCATATGATGATAGAGGTTCTGACCAGGACTGGCAGAGTCTATCAGTGAAGAATCATGATCACGAGGGCTTGAGGATATAATAACAACGAGATCATACTCAAAAGGATACTCAAGCCTACTTGGACCAAGAGGGGGAAACAAGGGCTCCTATGCCCCCATTGGATTAACCAATGGATCAATTTTTGAGACCAAGTCTCGAGAGGGAACACATGATTGCATAGGTTCCTGCTCAGAAGCAATTGAACATTGAGGACAAGATGCCACATAATCAACCTAGGGCAAGGTAGAGTCTACACGAACGCTAGGAACATATAAAGGGGTATTCTAAAATAATGTCGAATTAGGATGGTGATTATCAGATGCCAGCTGGTCGATAGTGACAATGCTTCCATTGTGAGGGAAATGCATCACCCAGAAGAGAATAGACACCACAACATTCATAGCATATACATAATCACGCCCGAGAAGCATATTGAAATCTAATGGGCCTTGTACCACTATAACATCGACACAGACAATCTTCCCACCTAATGGGATAGGCAACTGAGGAAGAACCCCCAAATATTCACTAGGACGTCTGTCAAAATCCAATAGTTCATGTGAAGAAGACACAAGCTCGGAAGATCCCAAGACTTTCCAAACCGAGGAGGATAAAATACTTGCAGAGGCTCCTTCATCCACAATACATCGATAAGTTTTTGTTGAATTAACTTCAACCCTTATTTGAAAAGGTGTGGCAGAAGGAAGACAAGGCTCAACAAGGTCATTCCAATCAAAGGAAACTATCCAATGTTTGATTCTATTGGCCTTGAAGAGTTTCCTCTCCAACCTAATTCAAGGCCCTAATCCTAAACTAGTTGGTTGACCCTACAAACATAAAAAATCTAATGAATTTTAGATTTAGCATTAATTTTATGGCTTGTATTATGTCAAAGGTTATGAAAATGAAACTAGTGATGTTTTAAAGATGAAAGAAAAAATAAACAGAAAGCTAGAAACAAAATACCTTCACTTAACTCAAATCTTAAACAACTTTTCAAACTTAAAATTTTTTCTAAGATCTTTTAACAACAAATTCAAAGAGGGATTTCACTCGAATACGATCTACTTGTGATCTAAGTAAACCACCAATAACTTATGAAAGCAAAGACTTTTCCCTGGTTACTAAATCAAAAGAACACTTTTTAACCAAATAAAGAAATAAAAGTTGTTTTTTTATTTGAATGCCCACAAAGAAAAAAGGAAAAATATCAACAAGTCAAAACCAAGAAATTTTTTTGGCCTAAGTGCATATCGCAAAGAGTCACTTTAAAAATCACACACAAGCAACTTAAAATTGGACTCTCACACTTGTCTAAAAACCCTATAAAAGAAAATTTTGAGGAAAAATTCTAAATGAAAAAGAAAGTTATTGTTGTGATCAAACTTAAGTTACTGACTGCTATGACAGAGCCCCAAAATCCTGAGAGGTATAACTCTTGTCAAATGAAATGATGACTGCCTCACCTTCAACAAAAATTTCCTCCACAAGCACACCGTTGATAGTTCAACAGCAAGTGTGTGCACACGAGCTGTGTAAAGTCAGAGAGCGTGTACACGCGTGTTGGCCTTATACAGGCTATGTGTATCTCTGAAATTCTGAGACAAATGAAAAGACAAGCAATCCAACCCAGGCAGAGACCACTGATATTGAGAACCAGGATCTCTTGAAGAATTAGACACTTGCTTTAACAGAAAAAAGAAAACAATTCAAGGAAAAATTCATAGAACAAACCAATTTGAGGTGAAACCTAAGATATAGACTGCAAACAACAAAGACTAGAAAGAGTTCTAGAAAACCGCTGAGAAGAACTAATTCTGATAGGGAAGAGGATGACTGCCTCTTTTAAAAAAAAAAAAATTATGGAATCATACACGCTATTGACACTTCTTCAGCTAGCGTATACACGTGGGCTGTGAGAATGTAGGGCGTGGGTACATGTGTGCAGACCTTATACAGGCCGTGTGTACCTTTGTGGGTCTTAGAAAAAAAATACAGTCAAGCAAAGAAATAGAGATAACTGGTATGGAAGACCAGAATCTCTGCTAGCTCAAATTTTTGTAGAAACTTTAAAAATAGGAAATGAAACCAGTTCTTAAAAATACCCAAAAAATATTCCCAGAAACCCTAGAGATCTCCCCAGTATGTTCGCCAATTCTGTTGTGAGTGGGAAATCCCTCTACGGACTAGCATTTAGGGTTATGTTATGCATGCAAAAAACACATAAAGAATCCTACTTTCTACCATCATCCCGGACCTAATCCCCATTATTCTTAAGGAAGTATGTAGTTAAGACGATCAAGTGAGCATACCTTATTTTGGGCATTTGATATTGATCCTTCTTCACACTTGATCGCTTGTTGATTGTGGCTCTCCTCCCAAGGCTGACCTGCATTCACACAAGATAAAAAAAAAACTCTACATTCATTTGATCTACATATTAATGGGTTAGAGATTCAAATATATATGCAATAAACTATGAAAACCTCATATGGTGGGACGGGAAAAGCATTTCTTTATTATCAACTTTAACAAATCAAATTACAATGAAAAAGTCAGCCATTGCTCTGCGAACCTGGTCCTCGGCTCCTCTTCAACTGTCTTCCAACTTCTTTGCTCTGTATCTCTCTTTGCACAAGGATGGCTAGAGGGTTGGGACAATGGGAATGTGCAATTGGGTATAGTTTCTTTACTATGATTCTCCTCTTCCAAATGGGACCCCTAACCCTTCTTTTATAGTCTAGAAGAAGCTAAGTATTTGGTCAAACCCTCAGCCATGCATGGATGGAAGTTTTAGTTAACTCCCCCAAAGCTGTGTGTTCCATCGGCAACCATCGACAACTTTCCTTTTGTCATGCTTTTGTAGGTACACACAGGCTTTCTTGGGTCATCTAGCATATACACGAGTGCAGTAATGGAGCAGGGCGCGTGGGCCTTTATAAATGGTGTTTTTAAGAAGAGTTGTTCAACAGTGTTTTGGAAAATAAAGAATCTAAGATGGTCTGATGCTAGGTAAGCATGTCTGGTGCAAATTAGGGTTATAACAATGACAGGTCACTTGGGTGTGCAATATCTTTGGTCCTCAAGAGAAACAAGTGTTGATTAAGGTTGGTTGTCATTGATGTCAACCCTTGAAGAAAGCCCCATAGCACAAAGGTTTGGGTAATGGACCCAATATTGTTTGATGTAAATATGACTCATTTTTGTTTTGTCACTCCAAAATGGTCCCCTTATGGTGAAAGCCCTCACGGGAAGACACTTTGTGGAGTAAGATAACCCATGCTTAATTGTGGAATAATGAGATGAAGGAAAGTGAATTTGTCAGGTAAAATATCCTAGATGGATAGTGATTGTCATGTCATTTCCGGTGGTATGTGGAATGTCACATAATTCCTCACGGTTAGAGATTTATGCCGATGAGAAGTTGGAGATCCCAGGTTTGGGTAATGGACCCAAGTTTGTTTGATGGGCTACGGTATGAGTTATGATATATTTTCAGATAATACTATTCTATATGTATAGTACATGTCACGCCATTTCTGGTGGTATGTATAGTGTCACATAAATCCTCACGTTTTGAGAGTTATGGCCTTACAAAGTTGGAGGACCCTCATATGTCATCTAGAAGCCCCAAAAGGTCAAAGTAGTCAAAGTGGTTTAAGAGATTTTAAAAGGTAAATAATAAAGTGAAGTGATGAGTGTATTATAANAATAATAAAGGGAAGTGATGAGTGTATTATAATTCAAAGTGAATACAAAATAAATTATTTCAATAATAAATTTAATGGAGAAATTAGAAGTGGACCCAACCCTAAAATAAGGAAAGTGGGCCAAGTGACCTAGAAGATTTTTTAAGGAAGCTACTTGGAGAGTATAAATAACAGGAAATGATCTCTCATTTGAATAACACTTGATAATATTGAATATCTATATGTTTCTGAGGTAACCAAGGATATCTAAACCAGAATTCTGAGTGAAGGTGAAGAAAAGACGGTCGAAATGCAAGGAAGGATAAATTATTTTGATGGTGCTTTCTAAGCTATGTTATTTACAGGTCATCTCACCATTTTCACTATAATGTTTTTTATATAATGATTCAGATCTTTAAATTGCTATGAAAGTGATAAAACATATCCAAGTATCTGTGGTAAAAAATTCAGCTTGTGGGTCGTTGTATTTTGGGAGTTACAATCTGTGGAAAATAGGGTTTGTGGCCAGTCGTAGAACTAGTCAAAATCAGGTGTTTCAGGTAAAAACGTCATAAATTATTCATAACAGATCCAACTTCAATGAGAACAAATGTTTTGGTTAGGGTACAGTCTTTATTATGCTGTGTAATAGTTTCATATCAATTCATCAAATATGTTTTGCGGGGAACGCTCTACAAGGTCTCTCTCTAGAATAATCCATAATTCAGTAAGGTATGCCATTTTTTCTATAACTCCTTTTCTAAGAGGTTCAAAGTAGTGAAACTTGGAGGAATTGCATAAAACACACTGAAGAACATTGTGTATTAGTTTCAAATCTTTATACATTACAGTTTCAAAGTTATGATTACTTCAAGTTAGGGTTGTTGATTAATCCAAAACTAGGCATGTGAGACTAAAGAAAAGTTTGATGAAAATGCTAGTCTCTTGTTTTTAAAGTTAAGGAAGGTTTGCAGGAATGTGATCATAAACACCAGGTCTATTACAAAGCTACAAATAATATTTGGATGATTAAATTTATGAGGGATTTTGATTGAGGTACATGTTTAGTACATGGTTGAGACAAGTAGTTGATGAGTTGGCACATACATGAGGTGTATAGTTGATGATGTTGGTAGATATTGATGAAGTCATAGTTGATGAGTAGTTGAAACATGATTGGTACATACTTGGTATATGGTTGGATGCACTTGTTTATGGTATAGGTTGATTACAGGTTGGTGCATGGTTAATGCACTTGTTTATGGTACAGGTTGATTACAAGTTGGTGCATGGTTGATGCACTTGTTTATGGTATAGGTTGAGGTACAGGTTGATGCATGGTTGATGCATGGTTCAGATTTATTGGTATAGGTTTACAGCGTTATATCTCATAGTGATAGTGTGACAGTGGTTCCATCATTCTACTTCTACTTCAAGGTGACAGGACGGGGCAAGGATAGGTGGTTGTAGCCACCTTCCGGTTGTAGCCGGAGAACATTGGGGGTTGTATCCTCCTTCTGGTGGTAGCCAGAGAATTGGGAGTTGGAGCTTCCCTCAGGTTGTATCCTGAGAAACTAGGGGGTTGGAGCCTCCTTCCAATTGCAGCTGGAAAACAAAGGAAGTTGGTGCTTCCAATGAATGTAATTCTTCAAGACATATAAGAAAAAGCATTCTGTGGTTTTCTCCTGATTTGGGTTTCCACATAAAACATTGGTGTGCTTTGTATGTGTGTGATTGTTTATTTCTTACTTCTCATTATTGGATAATAATTCTACATTGATATAACATTTGAAGAAAAATGATTATAATTACGATATTATTGATTCACCCCCCCTCTCAGTAATCCAACAACAAGCTCGAGACCTAATTCTTTGTACTCTGACCTCGTTGGGGACATGCATTAAGATGAAAAGGAGAAGACCCCTCTGATACCACTGATCTAGATTTTATGAGCAGAATGAAATGACTACAGATTATTAACATATGCTTAACACAAAATAACAAAGATACAGTAAAACTAGTTTTCTATTCAATAAGGAAATAAGATGAAACTGCAAAATGTAGTGGAAAACAAGCTTGCTGGAATGGTGGTGGATTATCTCTGAGAAGAGACGTGATGAATTCTCTCATTCACAATAATATGATTACAATAAGTCTCTAAAGGAATTTTTACAATAAACAGGAGTGTCAAAAACCCTAGACATCTGAAAACCTAACCCTACGAGATGAAGTGCCAAAAGTCATGTGAGCCCTGTTTTGGGTAAGTTTTTACATCAATTTCCCGGGGTCGTAACTTTTTCATACGATCTCTGTTTTAGGTGTACGATAGCCCATTGGAAAGATATATCTGAGGACTACAACTTTCGATGAAAACTTCATGATGAAATTTTTTGATTGTATCATACCCAAAAAAACATCATTTAGGGCCTCAAAACGACTCCGGAAGTTCAAGACCTGAAAAAATGCTAACAATAGTAAATTACCAAAATTGCTAGAATGTTGTTTTGAGCCAGCTGGAAAAGGTGGGTGGCCACCGATATCCACCTGGATAAAGCATATAATTAGAATAGAGTATAGAAGTTGAAGAAGGTAGAGGAGACATGGAGTTGTAATAGACCATATTAGAGATAGAGAAAGTAAGTAAAGTTTTGTAAGATTCAATCAGGGTGGTAGGGTGGTGCTAGGGAGGATTGCAATCCTCTAAACTCTAGTTGGTGCTAAAAGATATTCTGGGAGTTGGTGCTTCTATCTAGTGGGTGCTAGAGAAACCTGGGAGTTGGTGCTAGAGAAATGTGAGAGTTGGTGCTCTCTGCAAGTTGTAGCTTGCTATCATAGGTTGTAGCCTCATGTTTGAGTTGGATCTCAAAGACTGTGATGTACATGAAAGTTGGAGCTTGATTGACATCCTAAGAAGAAGAGGTTTTCACCTTTTATGGGTTTCCTTGGGAAAATCAATTTCTCTGTATATTATGTGTGATTGATCATTGTATATCTATGCATGTTAAGTTTCAACAACACATTAAATAATAATCTAGAAAGAATCAGAAAATAACAGTAAAAGCTTCAAGATTATATACATAACTGATTCACCCCCCCCCTCTCAGTTGTATTTCCAACAATTGGTATCAGAGTCGGTGCCTTTGATCAAAGGTAGATCCTTAAGCTTGAACATGACTAGTCATGATGGAAGTTAAACTAATAGATCCCCTCTGTTTGATGGAGCAAACTTTGTCTTCTGGAAAATAAGGATGAGAAACATTTAATGTCTTTAGGTGTTGATGTTTGGGATGTCATTGATATGGGATATGTGAAGCCTGTAGTCTTGGCCTCAAAAGATGATAAGTTGGAGTTTATCTTTAATTAAAAATAAATGAATGTCATCATCAGTGGACTTGTTGAAGCCAAGTTTGTCAAATTCATGCACTGTGATTCAACAAAAGTTATGTGGGACAAGATAATAAGTAGTTATGAAGGTATTGAAAAGGTGAAAGACGCAAAACTTCAGACTCACAGACTGAAATTTGAGCAGCTAAAGATGGATGAAGACAAAACTATTAGTAAGTACTTATTACGTATAGAATAACTTGTCAACACTATGAAATCCCTAGGTAAAAAGATAGCTGAATATTTTCTAGTCCATAAAATATTAAGATCTCTTCCTGATAGATTTAACTCAAAGGTATCTGCCATAGAGGAAATAATTGATCTCAAAATATTGACACTAGATCAACTTCTTAGAACCCTAACTACTTATGAAATGAGAATCACCAAAGATAAATCCACTACAAGAGAGACATCTTTTAAAGTAGAGAAAAACACAGACTCTGACCTAGATGAGATTGAAGCAAATTTTGTGAGAAGACCGAAGAAAGGATCGGGAAAGTACAAAGGTACCTACCCTTCAAATGTTTCAACTATGGTAATATAGGTCATTTTTCATCTAAGTGTCGTCACAAAAGAAAGGATCAGACATATGACAATGAAGAGAATCACAAACACAAGAAAGTCTATAAAGAGAATAATTTTAAGAAGAAAATCCTTTGTGTAAACAATGATGATGATCCCTCAGATGATGATAGCAGTGATTCTTCTATTGAATATAAACTAAATGATATCATGCTAATAGCTTTAGAAGATCTAAAAACTAAAGATACAGGAAGTGAGTTAGCTGATTGTGAAGCAGTAGTAGATCTTGAAGGAGAACTTGTCAGTGCCATGGAAGAGATTGATAGACTCAAAGAAAAGAAAAGAAAAGAAAACAATTACTACTCAGGTATGAGAAAACATGCAAGGAACCATCTGAAGAAATTGATATGTTGAAGGTTAAGTTATAAGAAGATAAGAAGATTGAAGACAACCTCAAACAACAATTGAAGGAATCCAAAACAAAAGGTGAAAAATTGGAAGATGAAGTAGTGACTATCATAAAAGATCTAGAGAAATTTTAGGCTTTATATCATCATAATTTGACAGGTATTAAAGCCTAAGAAGGATTAGCCTCAATTCCAAATCAGGAAAGGAATTCAATGTTGAAAACGGGTTTGGGTTATGAAGAAGGATCAAGTAGTGGTCATCCAAGCAACAAAGAATCCATCAAGTTTGTCAAATCTACAACCAGTGACAACAACAAACCTGTAGAAACAAAGGAAGAGAATCAACCGCCAAGGAGGCGTGAAGGAAAATCTACCATAACTGAATCTGTAGAATAAAGAAATAATGCACCCTCTGCTCAAGGAAATCATCAGCATGGAATAAATCGACTTGCTCAAAGAAGACATCCATTTTCCAGGTATAAAGATTTTTTCTATGGATATTGTTTTTACTGCTCTAACTTTGGCCACAAAGCTGTAAATTGTTTTTTAAGATTTAGACATGAGCAATCAAGACAACCAAGGAATAAATACCTGCCAAAACAAATAATGAGATAACCAAGTAACAAACAACCATGCACTGCAAATCATGTGATGGATGAGAAAAAGACGCAGATTAAGCATACCAATCGTTATGATCCTTTATTCAATGAACCATAATGTTACATATACCATAATTATGGACATAAAGTTGTAGACTGTCGCTTAAAGAACTATAAGGCAGATTCAAATCACAGAGCTGAAAATGTCAAGGTTTGGAAGAAGAATGAAGATAACAAGTGTGGATTAGTGTTGTCAGCTCAAAGACAAAAACACCCCTGGTATATTGACAATAGATGCTTCAGTCATATGACATGTGACAAAAGTAAGTTCCTATCAATCAAAGAAAATAAATCAGGGAGTGTGACCTTTGGAAATGATGCTCCAAGAAATATCAGAGGTAAAGGTATAATAAGCTTAAGTAATGGAAGAAGCAAATCTCAAGATGTATTATTTGTTGATGGTTTAAAGCATAATCTTCTTAGTGTCATTCAAATATGTGACGGAGGATGTAAAGTCACTTTCACTGCCAAGAATTGTAAAATAAATACAGTAAACACAGAAGAGATGATTGCAAAAGGGGTTAGAACTGAAAGCAATGTATATGTTATGAAGGAAGATAAGGAGAAATTCCATTAAGAAAATTTGATGAAAGTTGGTTATGGCACAGAAGGCTTGGACACCTGAATTTTGATCATATTGTCAAACTGAATAATGAAGATGTTGTGAAATACCTTCCAAGAATATCTAAGCCTAATAAATTTGTATGTGAATCCTGTCAAATTGGGAAGCCGACTCGTGCTCAATTCAAATAAAAGAGTTTCACATATTCAAAGAAACCACTTAAAACTATTCATATGGATCTTTGTGGACCATCGCAAAAGGAAGGTATTGGAGGAGAACACTACTTTATGCTAGTCATTGATTAATTCTCCAAACTTACGTGGGTTTCCTTTCTGAGAGAAAAATACGATGTGTTTGAGAAGTTCAAAAAGTTTAAGGCATTCACTAAGAATCAAAAAGGAAGGAAGTTAGAGGCAATTTGCTCAGACAGGGGAGGAGAGTTTATGTTAGGAGACTTCAAATAATTATGTGACAGACATGGAATTAAAAGAGAATATACTATTCAGGGTACTCCTCAACAAAATGGAGTTGTAGAATGCCAAAATAGATCAGTTTAGAAGATGGCAAGGGCTATGATGAGTGAAAGGGGAATTTCACAAACCTTCTAGGTGGAGGTTGTCCAAATGACTGTTAATATTCTAAACAAAGCGCATCTAAGGCTGAACAGTCATAAAACCCCATATGAGTTGTGGTTTGGTCGACTTGCATCAATCAAGAACTTCAAAGTATTTGGAAGTAAATGCTACATCAAGAATAATGATGATCATCTGGGAAAATTTGATAGTAGAGTTGATGAAGGTATCTTCTTAGGATTTGCAATGAATAGTAAAGGATACAGATGCTTTAATAAAAGAATTCATAAATTAGTAGATTGTATTAATGTCTGAATTGATGAAGAAGCTCCTGTAAAAGATCAATAGAGAATAAGCACTATGCCAAATGAAAAAGATGATGGGAATAATGAAAATGAAGAACAACAAATCTCAGAGTCACAAGAAGATGATGAAATAGGTGGAGAAGAGACACCCAGACAAGAAGAGTTAGGACATCAATCAACATCAAATCCTTCCTCCATAATTACTCAAAAGAATCATCCTGAAAGTCAGATAATTGGTGAGAAAGACAAAGGTGTACAAACCAGGAGAAGGATAATAAAAGACACCGAGCAATCACATATAGCATTCATATCCATGGTGGAACCCAATAAATTTAATGAAGCCAGTAAAGACATAAATTGGGTAAAATCAATGAATGAGGAACTGGACCAGATTGAAAAGAATGACACTTGGGAGCTTGTTCCTAGGCCAACAAATAAAAATGTAATAGGATCCAAATGGGTCTACAAAAATAAGATGAATGAGCAAGAAAATGTTGTAAGAAATAAGGATGGATTGGTCTGCGAAGGATATGCTCAAATAGAAGGACTGGATTTTAATGAAACATTTGCGCCCGTAGCAAGATTAGAAGCTATTAGAATATTTCTTGCCTATGCTTGTCATAAATAGTTTAAAGTCTATCAGATGGATGTCAAGTCAACTTTTCTAAATGGAGATCTAAAAGAAGAAGTCTATATGGAACAACTAGAGGGTTTCTAACTGTCAGATAACCCTGACTTTGTCTACAAGCTGAAGAAATACTTATATGGCTTGAAACAAGCTCCTTGTGCATGGTATTACAGACTGGATAAGTATCTTCAAGACATAGGGTTCAAGAGAGGAAAAATTGAAAACAATCTATATATCAAAAAAGAGGGTAATGATTTGCCCATTGTATTGGTCTATGTAGATGACATCATCTTTGGAAGCAATAATGCTTCATTGGTACAATGGGTTTCTTCTGCCATGCAGTCTAAATTTGAAATGTCTATGATAGGGGAATTGCCATTTTTTCTTGGTCTGCAAATTACTTAGAAGTTTGAAGGAATATTTCTTTCTCAAGAGAAATATCTAAGAGAAATGTTGAAAAGGTTTCAAATGGAATATTCTACACCTATGAGCACACCTATGGTCATTGGATGCAAGTTAAGCAAGGATGATGACTCCCCTGATGTTGATCAAAGTTACAATAGGTATATGATAGGAAACCTATTTTACATCACAACATCCCATCCAGACATAATGCATGTTGTTGGAATGGTAGGAAGGTATCAGGCTGCACCTAAACAGAGTCATTTGTTAGTTGTCAAAAGAATATTCAGATACTTGAAAGGAACAATGAACTATGGCCTATGGTATCCTAGAAATTAGAATTTTCAACTATCAGTCTATTCATATGTTGATTGAGCTAACTGCATGGATGAAAGGAAAAGCATGAGTGGAGGTGCATTTTTCTTAGAAGATTCTCTTGTAGCACGGTTGGGAAAGAAGCAAGGTTCCATTTCCTTATCGACTACAGAAGCTGAATACATTACAGCTGCCACTTGTTGTACCCAAGTATTATGGATGATTCCGACACTTGTAGACTTGGAGGTAAAGTATAATGCATCAATCCCAATTCATTGTGATAATACTAGTGCAATTGGTGTGTCAAAGAATCCTGTATTTCACTCCAAGACCAAGCATATACCCATCAAGTATCACTTCCTGAGGGAAAAGGTAACCAACATTGTTGTTTCTTTTCATTATATTCCATCCAAAGTTCAGATTTTTGATATCTTCACTAAACCGCTTGCAAAAGCTCAGTTTGAGTATCTACGCCAGAAGTTGGGCATGCCATGTTATCAAGTTAAAATAGTCTATTTGATCAGGGGGAGAGTGATCTTAGTATATCTAATCAGGGGGAGAATTCTTATTTCATATATGATGTAATACCCCAAGACCAATCCCCTGTTGAATTGTAAATTTTTATATAGGATGGTGAGATGAGCGATTATAAGTTGAGAGGCTTATGTGTTTATTAGGCTGGTGAGCCAGATGCCAAGGTTAGGAGCCTGATTTTGTATATGTAATCATGCAGATTATTAATAAAATATAAACATCATTGCATGTAGACTGACCACGAAGAAAGAGTGATGGGGGAATAAGCTTCCACAAGGCCAGGTAAGGGAGAGGGGGATGAAAGGTTGGAAGAGTTGCTAAGCTTGAGGGCTTAAGTCCTCGAGATAATAATTTATTATTATTCCAAAGTGGTGTGAAAGGTATATTTTTATCCTAAGTTTGTAACACCCTATTTCCCCCAGTTTGTAAAAATAACTATACTGGCCAAGAACTATGGCAACCTCAAAGGTTGTGAAAGTTTGATTTGACGGGCCTTTGTATAAAAGGTTCGATAAATATAAATGATGTGTGAATATATGTTGTATGACTGCTGGGAGGGGGATGTGTTGAAAAAGAGACCATTATGGCTGATGAAGGGTGGTGGAAGGGGCCGGGAGTGGCTGCGTTAACTTCCACCAAACCCAAAAACCATACTGGTTTGTACGTGCTCGGAAATCAAAGATGCTCACTGGCCCTGGAATGAATTACTCACCGAAATGGTAGGTGGGGAGGCTCCTCATGAGTTATTGAGGGGATGGGGGTGAAACGCCTATCTGTGGAAGCCCTCAGACCTCACCACAGTGGGGAAATTCATGCCACATGGGACCTTGTAGAAGAAGGCAAGGAAGGAAGTGTGGAAGGTGGCAGTAGAGTACACGTGAGAGGGATCGCCAAAGGAAAAAACTAGAGGAACTCCGGAAAAATACTGTGAGTCCTGAGCAGAGGAGAAGGAGAGTAACCTTCATCCTTGACTTCCGATGAGAGGGAAGTAGGAGACAGATTCTCAAAGCATCGTGGTCTAGCTCAGGGGTGGCTAGTGGTAAATCCATTTGGAGTCGCTGAGCCTATGGTTGGGTGGAAACGAGCACCCCTCTCAGAATTTGCATCACACCCAGTGTTTTCTGATAAGTGTTTATATATTGCATCTTGAATTGAATATCCTGGAATATATGCTCATGATTTGCACTCTTATAAATGGTTTCGGTATAGTAATGTCTACATGGTGTTTTGATTGGAAATGGTGGTTGCATGCTTATATTGGAATGACCACATACGGCTTATATATATATATATATATATACACATATATTGAATAAGTCTACTCTTCGGAGATTTTTCCCCTTTATTTTGGCTCACATGATGCACTGGATGGATTTTCCCATAAGAACACCTCACGGGGAAAGTCCCCTCACATTCCAAGAGCCAGAGTAAGTTATTTGAAAGGACGACCGCTTTAGTAAACCCATGAGTTTTATTGATCCCTGTCACAAAAGTTTATAGCCAAGTGACTTAGGAAGGCCTTTCAGTCGGGTCATCAAACCTGGTGGATAATTTCCTGAGAATCCCATTGAAGGATCTTATGGCCTAAGTTTTGAAACCTTGCACGAGAGAGAGAGGGTCTCTTAGAGTTCGTTATTTCAGAGTTTCGGCTCCCGGGGTACCCAAGGGCGCATTCCTTGTACTCGCCAGTCCTGAAACCCCAACTTGCGAAACCCAGAAATTATAAGAGCTTGGAGAATTTATGATACTTCGGTGTTTCGGCACTTGGGGTACCCAAGGGCGCATCCCTTGTATTCGCCAGTCCCAAAATCCTGACGTGCGAAACCCTGAATTACTCTAGCGAGGAGAAGTTATGATGTCTCAGTGTTTCGATGCCCGGAATACCTAAAGGCAAGTCCCTTGTACTCACTAGTCCCAAAACCCCAACTTGCGAAACCCCGAAATAAGAGAGCGTGTAGAAGTTATGATATTTCGGTGTTTAAGCGCCTGGGATACCTAAAGACAAGTCCCTTGTATTCGTCAGTCTGGAAATCTCGACTTGCGAAACCCTGAATTGGTATAGAGTGGATGAGATGTGACATTTCAGAGTTTCAGCTCCCGGGAAACCCAGGTATGAAACCTACTATTCTCGCATATCGCAAAATCCCGATAGGCGAAATCCCGAAATGGCTTAGCACGTATAGATTTGGTGTATCGGCGTTTTAGTACCCGGGATTCCCAAGGGTCATTTTTCCTTGTATTCACTAGACATGAAATCCCGATGGATGGAACTCTAAAATGGTTGAGCATGTTCAGAGTCTAGTGTTTCGGAGTTTCGGCTCCTAGGAAACCCAGATGTGAGACGTCCTGTTCTCACATATTGCGAAATCCCGATGGAAGAAATCCCAAAATGAACTTCGTGATGAATATAGGCTTCGGAGTTTTGGCTCCCGAAAAACCCAAGTGCGAGACCTCCTCTCTTCGCATATCCCGAAATCCTGACTAGCGAAACCCCGAAATGATAAGAGCACGGATAAGTCTTTATGTCTCGGTGTTTCGGCACCCGGGATACCTAGAGGCAAGTCCCTTGTACACGCCAGTTCCGGATTCCCAACTTGTGAAATCCCGATATGGTTTAGCGCATGTAGATTTGGTTTTCGGTGTTTCGGCACCCAGAAAACCGAAGGGTATGAACCCCTCGTCCTCTTCTACCGTGAAAACCCGGTACATGAAACCACGAAAGGTGGAGTGTTAGGTTTTAATCCAAGGCATTGTTAGATGTGACGAACTGTTGGTTCCTTTCGAGTTTCGGCACCTTGAGGGACAAGAGAGCAGGGGAATACATGCAACATGATTTACCGAATCGCAAAAGTTGGGAGCACCTCTCCGGTAAAGCTTGCGGTCATAGATGATGATCACATGGGTAAGGATGAGGGATGGTAGGGTCGACATCAGGCCCCTAGAAATTCGGGGACTTTGTTCCTCGGAGAGAAGAAGAAAAAGCCAAAACTTTTTAGTTCCCATAGTGGGTGTGTTACAAATTGATATCAGAGCATGCTTACAACACTTGGCCTACTTGGGCTCATGAATGGATTGTGTAGAGACTCCATTCGAGGTATTGATTAGGGGAGTAACTCTCTATCTTGATCCCCTCGATCAGAAGGTCGAAATTAAGAATGAAAAAAAAAAAAAAAATCCTATTGTAAGTATGCATGTGAGAAATATGAATTATGCGCGGGTTATAAATGTATGTAAATGTTGACTAAAAGCCAACGTTTTTCGTTTCTTTTCACACTAAAGCGGATGATCGACCGCGGAAAATTATAGACGAATAGAATGATGACTTACATCGAGATGGGAGAGGGATCCCACATTAGAGACGAATAGTCTGACGAAAGGAGGGCGGTAGTAACCCCTCCAGATCTAGCTGAGACCGTGAGGAGCCTCATGGTCGAACTGCAGAGCTGCAAGGCTGACAATGAGAGGATGATAAAAGAGCAAGAGAAACAAATGGAAATTAATACAATTTTACTGTAGAGCTTATCTGACATACATAGACAATTACAACATGAACCTGAGACATAGAAATGTGGTCATGTCAGTGGCCACACTGAGAGGATCACCTCAAGAAAAATTTTCCCCCGAGATAAGGGACAAGCGTTAGACGATTATTCTGGAAAGGAATCTGGCGACTCGGAGGGGTCTTCTAGTAGTAGAACTAGTTCCCATTCCCGAAGAAAACGAAAGAAGCGAAAATTTTCCAAGATTCATAACTTTGAAGAATTCAATAAGGCAAAACCACCCTCCTTCGATGGTGAAATAAATAAGGGAGAGGAAGCAGAGGCCTGGCGTCTTGGATTAAAGAAGTATTTCAGGGTCCATGACTTTTCAGAAAACTTGAAGGCCCGAGTAGCCACCTTCAACTTGAATGGAAAGGCTTCCATTTGGTGGGAAGACCTTAAGAATGTGAAAGGAATTCACGAAGAGGACCTGTCTTGGGAACGGTTTGAGAAATACTTTAGAAAGAAGTATCTGTCAGAGAAATATTTTGACGAAAAGACTAAAGAATTCTATGAACTCAAGCTGGGGAAATGCACCATAGAAGAGTATGTCAGTAGATTCCTTGAATTACTGAGGTATGTACCCTATATAAAGGCAAAAAAGGAAAAGGTGCAATGATTCATCAGTGGACTGCCTAAGAATTATCATAACAGGATTGAATTTGATGAACCAAAGACCCTAGAAGATACTATCCGAAAAGAAAGATATTGTTATGAACATCTTGGGCATCGGACAGAACCTCGTGAAGGCTGGAAGAAGAAAAATAATTTGAAATTTTAGAAAAATGGGTTTAAGTCCCCAAGATTTAAGAACTATAAAAAGGAATCAAGGATGAGCTTCCCAGCCCGAAGTGTACACCAGCAGAACTTTCCCTCCTTGGGTGGAAATAAAATTTCTGGATCTTCCCCAGTAAAGACTGATAACCCAAAGAGAGATCCTTTGAAATGTTGGGGGTGTGGAGAAGAACATCTACTAAAGGACTGCCCGCACCAACAGCATACCAACCAGAGAATTTACATCGTTCAAGAAGCTACCACCATCAATGATGTAGCCAGGAGTGTACCACAAATTTATGCAGCCTTGGATAATAACCAAGCTGACCACCAGGCTTCAGTGGTGGAAATTGAAGGTATGATCACAAACCATCTAGTGTCTATTCTGATTGATCCTGGTTCAAATTTGAGTTATATATCCCCTAAGGCTGTTGAAAAATGTAAACTATAGCCACATAAAAATGTCAAGCCATGGTTGGTACAGTTAGCCACTGGCACCAAAAGAAGGGTATCAGAGGTCATACCAACCTGCCAATTCATTTTGGGCAAATTCCCCACCCAAGCAACCCTTAACATATTATCCCTAGGATTGTATGATCTGTTGATTAGTATGGACTGGCTAGTTTCCCATAAAGCCAAACTGGACTGTTACCATAAAACCTTGGAATGTGTAAATGAAGAAGGAAGGAGGATGACACTTCGAGGGATCCAAAAACCTGTCTCGGTGAGACAAATATTAGCGCTTCAAATGAGAAATTATTGTAGAAAAGGATGTCCACTTTATGCAATACAGATGTTGAAAATGATTGAAGGTGATGAACCCAGCCTCAAAGACCACCCCACACTGAGATAACATAGAGATGTATTTATGGAAGAGGTATTGGGTCTACCTCTAAGAAGAGACATTTAATTCTCGATAGAACTTGCACCGGGAGTGGTGCCAGTGTATAGGACACCCTACAGGATGAGCACACCTGAGCTAGTTGAACTTAAATTACAATTGAAATAAATGATGGATAAGGGCTATATCCGACCTAGCATGTCTCCATGGGGAGCACCAGTCCTATTTGTGAAAATGAAAGATGGTACCCTTCGACTGTGTGTATATTATAGACAACTCAATAAGGCAACCATAAAGAACAAGTACCCCTTACCGAGGATCAATGATTTTTTCAATCAATTGGGGGGTTCCTCTATGTTCTCAAAGATTGACTTGAGATCAGGATATCATCAGGTCTGAATCAAGGGTGAAGACATCCACAAAACTGCCTTCAGGATGAGATATGGTCACTATGCGTTTGTGGTAGTGCCATTTGGGTTAACCAATGCCCCTGCCACTTTTATGTTCTTGATGAACAACGTGATCAGCAAATTCCTAGATAAATTTGTATTAGTTTTTAATGAGGACATATTAATGTATTCCAAGAATAGAGAGGAGCATGAAGAGCACCTTAGGCTTGTGCTTCGAGTACTAAGAGAACATCATCTCTATGCCAAATTCAACAAGTGTGACTTCTTCCAGAAGAAAATACATTACTTGGGCCATTTTCTATCTAAAGAAGGAGTATCAGTAGACCCTAAAAATATCAGGTCTATCATGGAATTGCCTACCCCAAAAGATGTTTTGGATATCAGATCCTTTATGGGATTAGCAGGATACTATAGGAGATTTATAAAAAGATTCTCCAAGATTGGTTGTCCAATCACTTCCCTCTAGAAGAAGGGGACAAAATTCACATCGACACAAAAATGTGAAGAAAGATTTCAAACCCTGAAACATCTACTGTCCCACACACTTGTGCTGAAGATCATCGATCCCGAAGCTGACTTCCTCGTGGGCACAGATGCATGTAAGGAAGGGCTTGGAGGAGTCCTTATGCAGGGAGGAAGTGTGGTCTGCTATGAATCTCAAAAATTGAACGAGCACAAAGTCAACTATGTGACCCATGATCTAGAGGTAGCCGCCATAGTGCATGCCTTAAAAATGTGGAGGCATTACTTCCTGGGGAGGAAATTTGTACTTATGATAGACCACTGTGGATTGTGATATCTGTTTGACCAACCAAAGCTCAATGCCAGACAATCTAGGTGGATGGCCCTCCTCGGAAAATTTGATTTTGAGATCAAACATATTAAGAGAAAGGAAAATAGGGTGGTTGATGCCCTTAGCAGAAGCATGAAAACAATTCACCTGGCAGTGGTAAGCACCTGCGAGCCGGATATCAATGAAAGACTCAGAAATGCACAAGAGACAGACCCATTCTTCCAGACTGTAACCTCGTACCTAGAGAAAGAACCCATAGGGATAAAATATGAGGGCTACCATATGACAGAAGGAGGTCTGCTCGCTTACAGAAGTAGACTGTATATTCCAGATTGTGACGACTTGAAGAGGTTCATAATGGATGAACTACATAAAAGACCCTATACTGGTCATCCAGGATATCATAAGATGATCACGACCACTAGGAAACAATTCTACTGGCCTGGGTTGAAGAAATACATAGTCGAGTACTTAGCCAAATGCATAGAGTGCCAACAGGTTAAAGTAGAACACCGACACCCAACAAGATTATTACAACCTCTACCAATCCCGGAATGGAAATGGGAAATCATCTCCATGGATTTCATCACTGGATTACCAACCTCAACCAAACAGAATGACACCATTATGGTAGTGGTGGATAAATTGAGTAAGTCTTCTCATTTCATCCCCATCAAGTCGACTTGCAAGGCAATAGACATCGCCCAGGTATTCATGAAGGAGATATTCAGACTACATGGTATGCTGAAAGAAATCATGTCTGACAGAGACACAAAATTTACTTCCAACTTTTGGAAATCACTGATGGCTGGTTTAGAAACCAAGTTACTGTTTAGCACCGCCTATCACCCTCAAACCGATGGATAGATAGAAAGAGTGAACCAAATACTAGAAGAAATGATAAGGATGCATGTAATGCATCAACCCAAAAAGTGGGAAGACTACTTGCCACTGGTGGAATTCACCTACAACAACGGCTACCAAGAATCCCTAAAAATGAGTCCTTTCGAAGTTCTCTATGGTAGATCGTGCAATACTCCATTCAGTTGAAGTAATCCCATAAATATAATTTCTTTTGGACCCGACATGTTGAAATAAATGGAACAACAAGTGATTCAGATAAAACAGAATCTAAAGTTTGCTCAGAGCCGACAAAAAAGTTATGCCGACCAAAAGAGAACTCCAAGAGAGTTCAAGACGGGAGACCACATATATCTCAAAGTTAGACCCAGGGAGAGTTCCCTGAGAATGGGAGCTTGTGCCAAGTTGGCACATCAATATTGTGGACCCTTTGAGGTCCTATATAGAGTGGGACTTATAGCCTATAGGCTACAACTTCCTCCCACAGTAAAAGCACATAATGTTTTCCATGTTTCCTTATTGAAGAAATATGTACATGACTCTAATCATATAATTGATTGGTATGTGATCCAGGTGGAACCGGAGGGAGAATTCCTACCAGAACCTCAATGCATACTGGACAGAAAGGAAACCCTGCTTAGGAACTGAACCATTGTATAGGTCAAGGTGCAGTGGAAACATTTTGGCCCAGATGAGGCTACATGGGAAATGGAGGATGCCATGAAACAGGCATATCCGATTTTGTTTTCCTCTATACATACATGTCATATTTATAGATAGAACATAGAGGATGATTTTCCTTTAAGGGGGAGGGAATTGTAACACCCCGTTTCCCCCAGTTTGTAAAAATAACTATACTGGCCAAGAACTATGGCAACTTCAAAGGTTGTGAATGTTTGATTTGACGGACCTTTGTATAAAAGGTTCGAGAAATATAAATGATGTGTGAATATATGTTGCTTGACTGATGGGAGGGGGATTTGTTGAAAAAGAGACCACGATGGGTGATGAAGGGTGGTGAAAGGGGTCAGGAGTGGCTGCGTTAACTTCCACTGAACCGAAAAACCGTACTGGTTTGTAGGTTCTCGGAAACCGAAGCTGCTCACTGGCCCTGGAATGAATTACTCACTGAAACGGTAGGTGGGGAGGCTCCTCATGAGTTAATGAGGGGATGGGGGTGAACTTCCCATTCGTGGAAGCCTTCAGACATGACCACGACGGGGGAATTTGTGCCACACGCGATCTTCTAGAAGACGGCAAGGAAGGAAGTGTGGAAGGGGGGGGGCAGAGTAAACATGAGAGGGATCACGAAAGGAAAAAAACAAAGGAACTCCAAAAAAATACTGTGAGTCCTGAGCAGAGGAGAAGGAGAGTAACCTTTGTCCTTGAATTCCGACGAGCGGGAAGTAGGAGATAGAGTCTCAAGGCATCGTGGTCTAGCTCGGGGGTGGCTAGTGGTAAATCCATTCAGAGTCGCTGAGCCTATGGTTGGTTGGAAATGAGCACCCCTCTCAGAAGTTGCATCACACCTGGTGTTTTCCGATAAGTGTTTATATCTTGCATCTTGAATTGAATATCCTAGAATATATGCTGATGATTTGCACTCTTATAAATGGTTTCCGTATAGTAATGTCTGCATGGTGTTTTGATCGTAAATGGTGGTTGCATGCTTATATTGGAATGACCACATACGACTTATATATATACATATATTGAATAAGTCCACTCTTTGGAGATTTGTCCCGTTTATTTTGGCTCACGTGATGCCCTAGATGGATTTTCCCACAGGAACCCCTCCTGAGGAAAGTCCCCTCACATTCCAAGAGTCGGAGTAAGTTCTTTGAAAGGATGACCGCTTTAGTAAACCCATGAGTTTTCTCGATCCCTATCACAAAATTTTATATCCCAGTGACTTAGGAAGGCCTTTCAGTTTGGTCATCAAACCTAGTGGAGAATTTCCCAAGAATCTCGTTGAAGGATCTTATGGCCTAAGTTTTGAAACCTTGCACGAGAGAGAGAGGGTCTCTTAGAGTTCGGTATTTCGGAGTTTCAGCTCCCGGGGTACCCAAGGGCGCATCCCTTGTACTTGCCAGTACCGAAACCCCGACTTGAGAAACCCCAAAATGATAAGTGCATGGAGAAGTTATGATACTTCAGTGTTTCGACACCCGAGATACCTAAAGGCGAATCCCTTGTACTCACCAGTCCTGAAATCCCAACTTGCGAAAACCCGAATTGGTCTAGCGAGGATAATTTATGATATTTCGGTGTTTTGACACCTAGAGTACCCAAAGGCGCATCCCTTGTATTCACCAGTCCTGAAATTCGACTTGCGAAACCCCAAATTAGTCTAGTGAGGAGAAGTTATGATGTCTTGGTGTTTCAACGCCCGGAATACCTAAAGGCGAGTCCCTTGTACTCGCCAGTCCCAAAAACCTGACCTGCAAAACCCCGAAATGATAGAGCATGGAGAAGTTATGATATTTCGGTGTTTCGTCTCCTAGGATACCTAAAGACGAGTCCCTTGTACTCGTCAATCCCGAAATCCTGACTTGTCAAACCCCAAATTGGTCTAGAGTGGATGAGATGTGACATTTTGGAGTTTTGGCTCCCGGGAGACCCAGGTGCGAAACCTATCATTCTCGCATATCACGAAATCCCGATAGGCGAAATCCCGAAATGGATTAGCACGTATAGATTTGGTGTATTAGCATTTTGGTACCCGGGATTCCCAAGGGTCAATTTTCCTTGTATTCACTAGATGCTAAATCCCAATGGATGAAACTCCAAAATGGTTTAACATGTTTAGAGTCTGGTGTTTTAGAGTTTCGACTCCTAGGAAACCCAGATGTGAGACCTCCTATTCTCACATATCACGAAATCCCGATGGACGAAATCCCAAAATGAGCTTCACGATGAATACAGGCTTTGAAGTTTCGGCTCCTCGAAAACCCAAGTGCGAGACCTCATTTCTTTGCATATACCGAAATCTCGACTAGCGAAGCCCCGAAATGATAAGAGCATGGATAACTCTTGATGTTTCGGTGTTTCGACACCCAAGATATCTAGTGGAAAGTCCCTTGTACATGCCAGTTCCTAATTCCCAACTTGCGAAATATCGATATGGTTTAGCACATGTAGATTTGGTTTTCGTTGTTTTGGCACCCAGAAAACTGAAGGGTATGAAACCCTCATCCTCTTCTACCGCAAAAACCTGGTACGCAAAACTACGAAAGGTGGAGTGCCAGGTTTTAATCCAAGGCATTGTTATATGTGACGAACTGTTGGTTCCTTTTGGGTTTCGGCACCTCGAGAGACAAGAGAGAAGGGGAATACATGCAACACGATTTCCCAAATTGCGAAAGCCGAGAGCACCTCTCCGGTAAATCTTGTGGTCATAATCGATGATCACATGGGTAAGGATGAGGGATGGTAGGGTCAGCATCAGGCCCTTAGAAATTTGAGGACTCTGTTCCTCGGAGAGAAGAAGAAAAATTCGAAAATTTTTAGTTCCTGTAGTGGGTGTGTTACAAAGTTTCTGGAAAAGGGAACTTATACTTGTTGGAGTGCATGTAGCCTCATGGGCGATGTGTGTCGGCCCAGGCACATGCAATTTAACCTAAGATTTGAGTCATTATGGGGGTTAGACATCCCACTCTTCGTCCTTCGTCTAAGCTCGTGGGTGTCCATCGTCGACCTCTGTAATTTACTTATCATGCACCCATAAACCAATGGAAAATATGTGGACCATCCTGTGCCTTCTGTAGAACCGACGCACCTGGGTAATCACCTGAGTGTGTTGTGTCTTAGCATCTGACTGTTATAATTTTGGGATTCCCTACCCATTTTCCCAGTTTTCTGTGGTGGTCATGTCGATCCTTGAATGAGTGTGTCTTGCTCTTGTTGTTGTTCCTTGATGATCCTTGTTGTTTTGTCCTCACTGTGATAGAACTGAGTTCAAACAACAGGTTGTCAGGCCTGTGAGAAACTCTCTCTAGGTGAGAGAGTGTGTTGAGAAAGTGAGATCTCTTGGAAGGGGTCCTGTAGCTGCTACAGAGCTCTGAGAATTCTAGTCCAGCATATTACTAAAGCCCAAGGCAAGGGAGGTGAAGCAACTGATGGACTATAGGACACTGAAGGTGTATACTCCTGGGGTGGGACATGCATGTGAGGAATGAAAGTCTCTGAGTAACAGGCATAAGTGACTCCTGGGAGAGAATCCTTTCGCTGTAACTGTGTGACTTCCCTATTGACCTTGCCTAGCCTAGGAATAACTTGTCGGTGGAGCTTAGTCCCAGCTCAGGGGTGACCTACTGCTGAGAGTGATGAGAAATGTGGTATAAGGCTGGTAGGTTCATGGAAGGTCTGCACACAGTTAGTGGTGTTACCCATCATTCTAAAAGATAAGTATCAGTTTGTGCTTAATTTAATGTTTTGCATGTCTATGATGCTTGTATGTTATCATGAATTTCGTTCCGTAGATGAATTATTGTTAATTCCATTAATTTTGTATGATAGTAATAATTACGTGTTTACTATGTGTTAAGTCATTTAACTTCATTTAAATGCATATTATATAAGTGTTATTCTGCGGTAGTGTTTCCCCAACCATGGGTTGAAGCTCGGGGAATGTTATATTTTGGCATCAGAGTTAAGTAAGACTCTGAATCATGGCGTTGGCACGATGGCCTATTGGTGGCTAGGAAGAAAGTGGCTGAGTTAAGGGTGTTTCAGTAGCATTGCCCGGACTGGTGGCAGCTGGGGACGTTATATATGATCAGGAGGAAAATAGACTGACTCTCAGTTTTCTTTGACATTGATGTCAAATGGGGAGAAAAATGTGTAGTCTGGATGCTACTGTTGGAGGTCTAAGCAGAATAGTGCAGCCTTTTAGGGTTTCCATCAATGCTAAAGGGGGAGACTGTTGGCATGTTTACAAGAAGGGTGTGCTTGTCATTGATGGCAAGAATAGCAGCGAACCAAACCTAGAGAGAGAAGAAGATGAGAAAGCTCAAAAGAGATAGCGGTTTCCAGAAGTGTAGACATGGCCCAAGAGACAGACTCACAAGAGGAGAAAAGGTTGAGATCCTTGAACACTTAGAAAACCTTCTAAGCCAGAGAGATCAGAAACTTAGGAGGAAGAGTGAAAACAACCGTTGGATTGAATTGATGGAAGGATAGGATAAGCGGGGAAAAACGATTGAGAATTCAATCATCCAAATTTTTGTTAACTGTCGGATTGCTTTAAGTGGAAGGACAGGATAAACAAGGGCTGAGATCTAACATATTGATCACCCAAATTTTCGGCACCCGTCGGATCGAAATAAATGGAAGATAGGATAAGCAGATATGGAGAGCCATTGGATTTAATCCAAGGCAAATTTTCATCAGAGACACATCGAGCTGTTGACCTAAGATCTTGATCAACGAACAACATTCATTTCGGGTCTAAAGATGTGAGAAAGTTACGCTCCAGAAAAATTACTTTGAGAGTTTTAGTTTGAGATTTGAAATTCTTAAAGCCCGAAGAGCCAGAGAGCTGAAGTAAATATCGATCGTTCGATTATCCGAAATAGATATCAGTCGTCAGATCGTCCGGAGTAAATCTCAAGCGCTGGATCATCTAAAGTGAATCTAGGCCATATGATCCAGAGCGTCAGTTTAATTTTTGAAATTCCTGAAGCCTGGAGACCCAGAGAGTCGAAATAAATCCTTGAATGTCATATCATCCGAAGTAAATTTCAGCCGTCAAATCATTCTAAAGTGGAAGGACATGATAATTTAGCAAAAGGGCATGCTAATCTCAGTGGTCGATAATTAGGCACTCAAATCTACAGTCGACAGGGCATATCGGACCCCCCCGACCTTTATTCCTTTAACCATGGGGGGGGGGATCCAAATCGGTGGTAATTTCCATGTGGGACCCTCATACGTGTCATCCTCTTGTCAAATTGGACCCTCGTCGAAAAATAAATTGGTTAAGGAGAGTGACTCAAGAAAAACAGGGAGTCGTAGGATCCCTCAGAAGAAAAGAAGATCAAGAAGTGTTAGCAGGCATCATCGTCATTCCCCAAAACATTCGAATAAGTAGTTACACAGAGGTTCAAGCCCATATCCTACCAAAAAACATAGTTGAATTGGAGTAAATTAACTAAAGGACGACATGAGTAAGTTTAAGCCTCCCACGTTTGATGGAGAGCACCAGAAGAAGGAATATGCTGAGATATGGTTGTTTGGCATGAGGAAATACTTCCAATTGCAAAATTATTCCTCTCATGCAGAAGAAAGAATTTCAATGTATCAATTGAAATGGAAGGCATCCATGTGGTGGGATCAACTTGTGCAGGTGCAACACATTAGAGAGAAGGATATCACTTGGAAAGAATTCAATAAATATTTTGAGAAGAAATATTTGACTAAAAGATATTATGAGAGAAAGATGAAAGAGTTCTTTGAACTCAAGTTGGGAAGCATGGCCATTGATGAATACGAGAAAATATTTTTGGAATTGTTGAAGTATGTTCCATTCATCAAGGATGAGACTATCAAGATTCAGAGGTATCTAAGTGGATTTCCACCTTCCATTGGTGACAAGATTCAGTATGATGACCCTAAGACTATGGAAGAAATGATAAGGAGGGAGAAATGCTTATACAAACAACAAAGATAAAATCCTACCTTCCATAAGGCTTGGGAAGACAAGAAGAAGTTCAAGAAAGAGCATAGGCAGAAGGGAAACAAACCTTCCTGTTTCAAAAACAATCCTTAGGGACAACCATCTTTTAGAGATCCGAGGAAGGCTGAAGTGGGTGGGAAAATGCCAAGACCACCACCTATGGAATGTTGGGGTTGTAAAGGGAACCATAGGTACAGAGATTTCCCCCACATAAATGACAAGGTGAAAGTTTTCCACAATGTACAACAGGATGAAAAAATGGAGGACATGGGCAGTAGAATGCCAAGGATCTACGCAACCCTGGACAACAAGCAAGGTGAATATCAGTCGCACATGATTGAAGTGGAAGGTATGATCAACAACCATGCCTTTACTATTTTAATTGATTCAAGGGCTAGCCATAGTTATATAGATCCTAGAATGGTGGAAAGTTTTCAATTGTCGATAAGAAAACATGGAAAATATTGGTTAGTGCAGGTGGAAACAAGAACCAAGAGAAAGGTTACGGAGTTGGTTAAGTCTTGTCCTGTGGACATGAATGGACTGAGAACAAAGGTTGAATTGAACATTCTACCTTTAGGTTCTTATGACTGTCTAATTGGGATGGATTGGTTGGACCAACACCATGCCATATTGGACTGTCGTAATAAGGCATTCACTTTCCTAGATGAGGAAGAAAATAGGAAAACAGTCCAAGGAATTCCTAGAGTTGTTGATGTCAGAGAAATCTCAACAATGCAGCTGAAGAAGTGCTTCAGGAAAGGCTATCAATTATTTGCATCCCACTTGGAGGAAGCACCTGAGGATAAGGTGTCAAAGATCGAAGACCATGCAGTACTAAAGGAATTTGAGGATATATTTCAGGAGGTACCCAGACTACCTCCGAAAAGAGATATTGACTTCTCTGTAAACTTGATTGCTGGAGCAGCTCCAGTGTCAAAAACGCCTTACAGAATGAGTACACCAGAGCTGAAATAACTATAATTGCAGCTTGAAGATATTCTGAAGAAGGGGTACATACACCCAAGTGTGTCACCTTGGGGTGCCTTGGTCCCGTTCATGAAGAAAAAGGATGGGATGTTGATACTGTGTATCGATTTTAGACAGTTGAACAAAGTGACTATTAAGAACAAGTATCCTCTGTCAAGTATCGATGATCTCTTTCATAAGTTGAAGGATGCTAAGATATTTTCAAAAATAGATCTTAGATCCGGTTATCACCAGGTAAGAATAAAATATGAATACATCAACAAGACTGCCTTCAAAAAAAGGTATGGTCACTATGAATTCACAGTGGTGCCTTTTGGGTTGTCAAATGCACTAGCTGTTTTCATGTGTTTAATGAATGGTGTATTCAGGGACTATATAGACAAGTTTGTCACAGTCTTTTTGGATGAAATCCTGGTGTATTCCAAGATGGAAGAAGAGCATGAAAATCATCTGAGGATGGTGTTGCATGTGCTAAGAGCGCCAACTATATGCCAAGTTGATCAAGTGATCATTTTATCAAAAGAAGATCCATTACTTGGGGCATATCATTTCAGAGGATGGGATAGCTGTGGATCCTGAGAATATTAAGTCTATCAGAGAATGGTCAACACTGACTAATGTAACATATGTCAGATCCTTTATGGGTCTAGCTGGCTATTATAGAAGGTTTATTGTAGGATTATCAAGGATAGCTCACCCTATCACTTCCTTGCAAAGGAAGGAGAAGAAGTTTCAGTGGACAAAATATTGTGAGAGAAGCTTCCAGCAATTGAAGCAACTGTTAACCATTACTCCAATCCTAAGGATTGCAGATCCAAATGAAGACTTTGTAGTGTGTACAGACACATGCAAAGAAGGACTGGGAGGAGTCCTCAGTCAGAATGGATTCGTAATTTGTTATGAATCCATAAATTTGAAAGAGCATGAAAGGAACTATGCAACTCATGATTTGGAGTTGGCAGCCATAGTACACGCTCTAAATAAATGGAGGCATTACCTCATGGGAAGGATGTTTGAACTGAGGATAGACCATAACGGTCTGAAGTATTTGTTTGATCAACCAACCTTGAATGCTAGGAAGAGTAGGTGGTTGGATTTTCTTTGTGAATATGACTTTGATATCAAGCATATCAAATGAAAAGAGAACAAAGTGGTTGATGTTCTCAACAGGAGAGTGCATGAATTGCATGCTACGGCCATTACCATGTACCAAACTGATATTAAAAGAAGAATTTCGGAAGCTACAAATGCATATGTGTAGTACATGGAGTTGGTAGCAAAGCTACATCAAGGTGCGATGCCACATAAAGTGGAAAATTATAAATTGGAAGCCGATGGAACACTCTTGTACAGGAACATAATTTTTGTACCTGATGTCCAGCAATTGAAACTTATGGTTTTGAATGAAATGCATAATGTTCCTTATGTTGGGCACCCTTGATATCAAAAAACTATGGCAGCAGTCAAGAGCCATTACTTTTGGCCAGGTATGAAAAATGAAATTGCATAATACATCGCTAGATGTATGGAGTGTCAGAAGGTTAAAGATTAGCACATGCACCCAGCAGGGTTGCTACAGCCTTTACCCATTCCTGAGTGAAAGTGGGAGGTAGTGACAATGGATTTCATCACAGGATTGCCCAGAACCGACAAGCAGCATGATGCAATCATGGTGGTGGTGGACAAGCTTATGAAAGCTTCCCATTTTATTCAATTAAAGACTACTCACAAGGAAGCTAACGTTGTTGATATTTTTATGAGGGAAATATCACGATTATACGATATTCCCAAGACAATTGTGTTTGACAGGGACCCGAAATTTCCTCAAATTTTTGGAAGGGGTTGTTCAAAAGGTTTAGAACAAATCTGAACTTCAACACAGCCTATCATCCTGAGTTTGATGGGCAGACAGAGAGGGTGAACCAAGTGATAGAAGATATGCTAAGGATGTATATGATGGATAAACCATCTAAATGGGAAAACAACCTACAATTGGTAGAATTCGCCTAGAACAATGGGTATCAAGCATCATTGAAAATGAGTCCATTTGAAGCACTTTATGGTAGAAAGTGCAATACTCTAGTAAGTTGGGATAATCCAGCTGATAGAGAAGTAGTTGGGCCAGAGTTTCTCAAGGAAATGGAAGAAAAAATGATGAAGATTAAGCAGAATTTGAAGGATGTCCAAGACAGGCAGAAGAGTTATGTTGATAAAAACATAAGCCACCGAGAGTTTAAAGTGGGAGAGCATGTTTTCCTGAAAGTGAAAGCCAATAGAAGTTCCCTAAGGCTAGGAAATTGTTCGAAGTTGGCAGCCAGATTTTGTGGGCCATTTGAAATCCTATAAAGGATTGGGCTAGTTGGATATATGCTTGCATTACCTGCATCCATGAATGTACATAATATGTTTCATGTTTCATTTTTTAAGAAATATATACCTGATGCTAATCATGTTATTGATTGGAATGTGATTCAGGTGGAACAAGAAGGTGTCTTGAAAGTGGATCATGTGCGCATATTAGACTGGAAAAAAAAACAGCTCCAGAATCAAACCATAAGGCTTGTAAAGGTCTAGTGGACCTGGTACAGTCCTAAGGACATGACATGGGAGAATGAGGATGCTATGCAGGCAGAATACCCACATCTTTTTGAAGATTTTGAAAACCTTGTTGATGTTGTGTAAAAGTTGTACTGAGGACAGTGAAAAAATAAGGTGAGGGGATTGTAATGCCCCAAGACCGAGCCCCCACTGAATTGTAAATTTTTCTATAGTAGGCTGAGCTGAGTGGTTATAAGCTAAGAGGCTTATGTGTTTATTAGGCTGGTGAGTCAGATGGAAAGGCCAAGAACCTGATTTTGTATATGTAATCATGCAAATTATTAATAAAATATAAGCATCGTTGCGTGTAGACTGACCACAAAGAAAGAGTGATGGGGGACTAAGTTTCCACAAGGCTAGGTAAGGGAGAGGGGGATGAAAGGTTGAAAGAGGGGCTAAGAGTGAGGGCTTAAGTCATTGAGATAATAATTTATTATTATTCCAAAGTGGTGTGAAAGGTATATTTTTATCCTAAGTTCCTGGAAAAGGGAACGCGTACTTGTTGGAGTGCATGGAACTTCATGAGTGACATGTGTCATCCCAGGCACGTGAAATTTAACCCAATATTTGAGCCATGATGAGGGTTCAAAATCCCACTCTCTATCCTCCGTCTAAGCTCACAAGTTTCCATCGTCGACCTCTGTAATTTCCTTACCGCGCACCCGAAAACTAGTGGAAAATCTATGGACCATCCTGTGCCTTCTATAGAACTGACACACTTGGGTAGTCACCTGAGTGTGTTGCATCTTATTATCTCACTGCTACCATTTTTGGAGTCCCTACCCATTTTCTCAGTTGTCTGTGGTGGTCACGTCGATCCTTGGATAAGTGTGGCTTGCTCTCATTGTTTGTTCCTTGTTGAGCATTGTTGTCATGTCCTCACTGTGCTAGAACTGAGTTGAAGAAGCAGGTTGTCAGGCCTATGAGAAAATCTCTACAATTGAGAGAGTGTGATGAGGAAGTGAGATCTCCTAGAAGGGGTCATTTTAGCTGCTATAGAGCTTTGAGAATTCCGGCCCATCCTGTAGCTGAAGCACAAGGCAAGGGAGGTGAAGCAGTCGATGGACTGTAGGACATTGAAGGTGTATACTCCTGGGGTGGGACACGCATGTGGGGAATGAGAGTCTGTGAGCAGTGGGTTTAAGTGACTCCTAGGAGAGAATCCTTCTTCTGTAACTGTGTGACTTCCCTATTGACCTTGCCTAGCCTAGGAATCCCTTGCCGGTGGAGCTTAATCCCAGCTCGGGGGTGACCCGCTGCTGAGAGTGATGAGTAATGCGGTCTAAGACTAGGAGGTTTGTGGAAGGTCTGCATGGAGTTAGTGGTGTTACCCATCATTCTAAAAGACAAGTATCATTTTGTGCTTAATTTATATTTTTTTCATGTATGTGATTCTTGTATGTTATCATGAATTATATTTCATAGATGAATTATTGTTAATTCCATTAATTATGTATGATAGCAGTAATTATGTGTTTACTATGTGTTAAGTCATTTAACTTCATTTAAATTCATATTATATAAGTGTTATTCCGCGATAGCGTTGCCCCGGCCATGGATTGAGGCTCGGGGAATGTTACAGTTTGGTATCGAAGTTAAGTGAGACTCTGAATTGTGGATTTGGCCCGATGGCCTGTTGGTGTCTAGGCAGAAAGTGGTTGAGTTAAGGGTGTTTCGGTAGCATTGCCTGACCTAGTGGCGGCTGGGGACATTACATCTGATCAGGAGGAAAACAGAGTCACTCTCAGTTTTCTTTGACATTGATGTCAAAGGGGGAGAAAAATGTGTGGTCTGGATGCTACAGTTGGAGGTCTAAGAAGAATAGTGTAGCCTTTCAGGTTTTCCATCAAAGATAAAGGGGGATATTTTTTGCATGTTTACAGGAAGGGTGTGCTTGTCATTGATGGCAAGAACAACAACAAACCAAACCTCGAGAGAGAAGAAGACAAGAAATCTTAGAAGAGATAGCGGTTTCCAGAAGTGCAGATGAGGTCCAAGAGACAGACTCACAGGAAGAGCAAAGGTTGAGATCCTTGAGCACTTAGAAAACCTAAGGAGGAAGAGCGACAACGATCATCGGATTGAATTAATGGAAGGATAGGATAAGAGGGGCAAAACGATTGAGAATTTGATCATCCGAATTTTTGTCAGCCGTCGGATTAACTTAAGTGGAAGGGTAGGATAAGCATGTAGGAATTTCAAATACAAATTAAGTATTCTTTTGATTCTCCTGATCTAACAATTTATGCCACAGTTAAATACAGAATTGCTTCTACTATTATTCTCATGGAAAATTAAACCATGATCACAACCACAATCACAAGGTGAAATATCAAGAAAACATAACACATAAGTTTTTTCCGGGAAAGCGTAAAGCTAAAAACCCCACTATCATATATTATGTATATCATGAATCATGAAACAATATCATACAAAACTATAATCCAAGAGCTCTCAGTACAATACAATCATCTCACACTATCATACACAAATTAGCGAATACATGCACCAATTCTCTATGTCCAGACAACCTACCTCCTCTGCACAAACTCTGCAATTCGAATTTTCTCAATCCTCTCAAATTACTTAGTTTTTACATGCTCATAAGCATATCCAATGCATGTGTGATTAAATCATAACTGATAGCCAACTGTCCCTTTCACCTGTTATCTCAACTGGTGTCCATTGGAACTGACATGCATGTAGTTAACTGTGACGAATCTTCAGTTGCATGTGAGTTAACTGATTGTGAATTAATGAATAGTTAATTCACTGAACTCTTACTAGTACAACTAATATTAGCTCACTTAACTACACTTGTAATTCTGTTACAACTCCAAATCACTTAGTTTACAAATGAGTTAATAGATTAATATTTATTGTTTAATTTATTTAAGGAAAAAGTAAATTAGACACATGTTTCTTGTTGACTTTTCAACACTCCCTCTCAGCAAGAAAGGGATTATCCTTCACCCCAATCCTGTCTCTATGATATTCAAATTTGCTCCTGGTGAGCACCTTTGTCAGAATGTTCGCATCCTAATCTTCCATAGGAATGTATTGAAGCAACATGATCTTCCGCTGCACACAATCTTTGAGATGATGATACCAGATATTTATATGTTTAGATCTGTCATGAAACATAGGATTAATCGAGATTTTAATGCAACTCTGAATATCACAATAAATCACTGTCGGATCTAAATGAGAACCAAACAAACCAAACAAGATCTTCCTCATCCAGATAGCCTCACATGCATCTTGACTCGCTACCATGTATTCCACTTTCGCTGAACTAAGTGCGAGGGATCTATGTTTCCTGCTGTACCAAGAAACAACTGTAGATCTGATACTAAGATCCCTCCTGATGTGCTCTTTTTGTACGTTGGGCTGCCCGCCCAATATGCATCTGTGAATCCATGCAACTTCACCTCATCCGTCTCTCTGTACCATAATCCATACTCAGATGTTCCCTTAAGATATCTTAGGACATGCTTACCTACCTTCCAAAAGAGTTTGGTAGGCTTAACCATCACTTGACTTAGCTGGTTAACCGCATAGCAAATGTCTGATCTCGTATTCACTAAATACATTATCGAACCCACTAACTGTCGATAGACAGTAGAATCCACTACCTCTCCAGAAGTAGAATCCTCTTTCCTCAAGTTTCCTAGAAGAGGAGTATCCATGGGTTTGTATCCCTCCATGTGAAACTTATCCAATATCTCCCTTGCATACTTTCCTTGGGAAAAAAAAATTTCACCATCTCGCTGCCATATTTCCAATCCAAGGAAATAATGAAGAAGGCCCAAATCCTTCATCTCGAACTCCTTTGCAAGGTCATCCTTGCATGAGTGTATCAACTGCTCATCACTAGTCAATATTAAATCATCAACATAAAGAAAAATGATTAATAGCTTACCCTCCACAACAATTTGGTATAGGTTTGCATCAACTTAACTTTTGGTGAAGCCCAATCCAGTGAAATAGTTGTCTATCTGAGTGTACCAAGCACGGGTGCTTGCTTCATCCCATACAATGCTCTCTTGAGTCTGCACACATGCAACTCTCTGTCAAAGGTATCAAAACCTTTTGGTTATTCAATGTACAATTCTTCCTCAATGATCCTGTTGAGGAACGCAGTTTTTACATCCATTTGATGAATGCGCCAGCCCATCTGCGTTGAGAGTGCAAGGATGGATCTTATGGAAGATTACCTTGCAATGGGTGCAAAGGTCTCATCATATTATATCCCCTCGATCTGTGAGAAACATCAAGCCACAAACCTGGCCTTGTATTTCTCTGCACTCCCATCAGCAGCTTGCTTTACCTTGTAGATCCATATCGATCCTACCATTGATTTATCAATCATTCTTGGGACAATTTCCCATGCACTGTTTTTGATAATGGAGTCATACTCCTCTACCATAGCATCAACCCAAGTGGGGTACTGTATTTCTTCCTAAAAGGAAGATGGTTCAGTCACAATACATTTTCTCATGACATCCATGTATCCAACAAATCGATTAGGAGATTGTCTCTGTCTGTGCTGTGAAATAGAGGCTCCTACATTCTGTGCAACATCTAGTCTCAATCTATCAGCTTCCATGGTGCACTTTCTACCATTTCTGATGGATGGCTCTGCTTGAGTGGTTTTCTCCACTCCATGAACCTCCTCATGTGGCTGATCCACATCTTGAGACTCATCTTTGGGAACCAGCAGTTCCTCTTCTGCATGCAAGTCTAGCTCCCTCTAAAGCAACAACTGCATGGCTTTCCCCTCATCAAATTTTATATCACGTCGCATAACAATCATCTTACTAGTTGAAAAATACACACGATAATTATGGGGTGTTTCTGTGTACCCCACAAATATCCCAACTTTAGCAGTCGGTTCCAGCTTCTTCCTGGAATCCTTGGTCACATGCGCATAAACAGATGAGCCAAAATTTTTAAAATGAGAAACATCAGGTTTCTTACCAGTAAAGGATTCTTCAGGTGTACTCATGCCAAGTAATCTATGAGGACAATGGTTCTGCACATAAACCGCAGTATTGCATGATTCTTCCCACAAATGCAATGGTAGGCCCTGATCATGCAACATCGCTCGTGCTACACCCACGATCATTTTGTTCTTTCTCTCCATGGCCCCATTTTGTTGTGGGTTATGAGGTGCTATGAGTTCTCTTCAAATTCCTTCTCTGCTGCAGATGTCTTTGAATTCGTTAGAGATGTATTCTCCACCATTATCGCTCCTTAGAGCCTTCACTTGCTTCCCCGACTCTTTCTCCACCAATACTTTAAACTCACAGAACTTTGAGAATGCATGATCCTTCTTCTGCATGAAGAACATCTATCATTTACAAGAAAAGTCATCAACAAAAATAACATAATACCTCTGTTTTTTTGTTGAAGCAACCGAGAATGGTCCACACACATGCGTGTGAATTCTCTCTAGGATCATCGAAGCAGGGTTCTCCTTTCCATGAAAGGTGGACTTTACATACTTCCCTAGGGTGCACCCCTTGCACTGATCTAACTGAGCAAGTGTTCCCCTTGGAAGTCCAGTAGATATTTGCTGCATGATCTTCAAGGCTCCATGATGAAGATGGCCCAATCTCCTGTGCCATAATTTTCCCTCATCCCGGCTCATCACTTTTTCTGCCTTGCTTATCATGGCACTGCATCTATCTACCTCCAACATGTAGAGATTATTAACTCGAATCCCTATCTTCTTGACTTGAATCGTTGCTTTATGTCATAGGTATGCTTTTCCACTGCTAAAAACGACAACATATCCTTTGTCCTCCATCATTGCGACTGAGACCAAGTTTTTCTTCAGACCTGGAACGTGCATAACATTTTTCAATTGAAATGGTTTACCTAGCTCCCTTTGAAAGGTAATGGTACCAATACCAGTTGCACTATATCATCCATCATCGCCCATCTCTATATGCATTCTGAGATCTTTCTCCTCCAAGTCAATGAAAGACTCTTTATCTCTCATCATGTGGAAGGAAGTGCCACTATCCAAATACCACACTGGTCTCGATGCACTTGATGCCATGCATGCGATCAAAGCGAAGTCAAGATCAAATGTTGAGACAAGAGCCTCACCAGTTGCAGATCCAACAACCATCCTGTTCTTCTTCTTCTGTGGACAGTTAGTAGCGAGATGCCCACGTTCGTGACAGTGAAAACACTTCACTTTGGACAAATCCAGCTTCTTGACTTTAGACTCAGATTTTGAATGGAATTTCTTCCCTTTCCCTTTCCTTGCCTTGGAAGTCAAAGAACAATCCTCTTCATCATCACGCTTTGATGAAGATCCATATCTGGTGTTCTACCTGAACTCCTCTTGCAATAGATCCGACCATAGTCATTCCCAATCTGACAATTTTTCCCTTCCATTGACAAGGTCTTGATAACTGTGCCAACTCTTGGGAAGTCCTAAGAGTGCCAAGCTCACCAAACCATCAACAACGACTATTATTCCCACACTTCCAAGCTCATCTTGACATTGGACAAACTTTGTGAGATATTTTGGAATTGTGTCACCCTTATCCATCTTGATCTTTCTGAGTTTATCTTTGAGCGCCAATTTCCTATGGTCGCTACTGTTTTGGAATAGATCCGTCAAAACCTTCCACATTGCATGTGGTGTGGTTTTCCCATGGAGACTTGAGACAATGTGCTCTCGTACTCCCTCCAACAGAATCCTCCTCACCTTTGCCACTTTCTTTTTCCATGCATCAAGATTTGTAGTGTCTGTCGCATCCAGTTTAGGAACATCATTGTCAATGTAAACCTTCAAGCCATTTTCTTTGAGCACTGCTTCCATATTGTCCTTCCAAGCAATGTAGTTCGAGCTACCCTCGAGTGCATACTCCAATATCAAGCCATTGAAAGGCATTTTGATCTTGAATCAAGTGTCGCACCAAGAAAATCTTGCAAATTTGAATGTTATCCAGCCCACAAAACTCAACTGCTATAATCCCTCTTTCCCTGGGAGGTTCGCACCCCACCTGAGAGTAGCCTGAGGGAAGTTCGCACCCTACCTGTGAATAGCCTGCAAACTTGCCTGGGATGTTTGCACCCTGCTAGTGTATTTGCCTGCAAAATTGCCTGGGAAGTTCACACTGTACTCCACTGTAGGGTGAGGGGGGTTCGTATCCTACCTTAAGGTAGTCTGCGAGAATGCCAATGAAGTTTGCACACTGCAAGAGATGGGACCTGCGAGAATACGATTATTTTTTCACCTCACTTCTGCACCTTCGTGGCCTCCGTGGCTCTGATGCCATGTAGAAATTTCAAATACAAATTAAGTATTCTTGAGATTCTCCTGATCTAACAATTTCCACCACAGTTAAATACAGAATCGCTTCTACTATTATTCTCGAGGAAAATTAAAACCTGATCACAAACACAATCACAAGGTGAAATATCAAGAACACATAACACATAAGTTTTTCGGGAAAGCATAAAGCTAAAAACCCCACTATCATATATTTTTTATATCATGAATCATGAAACAATCTCATACAAAAATCTAATCCAAGAGATCTCAGTATAATACAATTGTCTCACACTGTCATACACAAATTAGCGAATACATGCACCAATTCTCTATGTCCAGACAACCTGCCTCCTCTACACAAACTCTGCAATTCGAATTTTCTCAATCTTCTCGAATTACTTAGTTTTTACATGCTCATAAGCATATCCAATGCATGTGTGATCAAATCACAACTGATAGCCAACTATCCCTTTCAGCTGTTATCTCAACTGATGTCCATTAGAACTGACATGCATGTAGTTAACTGTGGCGAATCTTCAGTTGCATGTGAGTTAACTGATTGTGAATTAATGAATAGTTAATTCACTAAACTCTCACTAGTACAACTAAGATTAACTCACTTAACTACACTTGTAATTCTGTTACAACTCCAAATCACTCAGTTTACAAATGAGATAATAGATTAATATTTATTGTCCAACTTATTTAAGGGAAACGTAAATTAGACAGATGTTTCTTGTTGACTTTTCAACAAAGCAAGGGTTGAGATCTGACATCTCGATCACTCAAATTTCCATTATTCGTCGGATCGAAATAAATGTAAGGATAGGATAAGAAGAGATAGAGAGTCATTGGATTTAATCCAAGGAAAAGTTGCCTCGCAGACAGATCAAGCCGTTGATCTAAGATCTTGATCAACAAAAAACATTTGTTTCGGGTCTAAAGATGTGAGGAAGTTACGCTCCAGAAAAATCACTTCAAGAGTTTTAGTTTGAGATTTTAAATTCCCGAAGCTCGGAGAGCAGGAGAGAAAAAGTAAATCTTGATCATCCAGTCATCCGAAATAGATCTCATTCTTCAAATCATTCGAAGTAAATCTCAAGCATCATATCATCTGAACTAAATCTGGGCCGTCTGATCAAGAGTGTCAGTTTGAGTTTTGAAATTCCTGAAGCCGGGAGACACAAAGAGCCAAAATAAATCCTCAACCATCGGAGCATCCAAAGTAAATTTCAGTCGTCAGATCATTCTAAAGTGGAAGGATAGTATAAGTTAGAAGAAGTTTTCATAATATCAGTTTCTGATAATCAGGCAATCATATCTATGGTCGACAGGGCATATAGAACCCCCCCCCCGACCTTTCTTCCTTTAACCATGGGGGGGGATCCTATTTGGTGGTATTTTCCATGTGGGACCCTCATACGTGTCACCTTCCTGTCAACTCGGACCCCCCTCGCTCATTTCCACTTACTGCCTAACCCCCCCTTCGAGAAAACCACCAAACCACTCATACATACCACCTCCACGCTTCGACATCACACTCCACTACCCGCTACATGCCACACTCCACTACCATGCTCTGCCTCCACACACCACTACACTACCTACACGTCTCACCCACATCAACAGACCACTTCAACAAGGACATGTGGCAGTAATCCAAGTACTTCAAGGGGGAGCAAAGTTTGAGACTTGAGATTTCAGAAGTCCGGAGACCTGAAGGAGATCTCGACCGTTGATCGAGAAAGGGGCTGCAGAACCGTTGATCTGGTTGAAAGGTCAAATTCCTGAAGTGGAGGTAGAACCATCGATTGAGAAGGAAAGGTGTCCGCAGATCATCGACTCTGGAAGATTGACGTACGGAGGAAAGAAGGGTTTGAGAGTTAAAAATCCCAAAGCCCGAATCACGAAATAAACCATAGTCGTTGATTTGGAAAGGATCTATGTGTCGACAGATCGTGGAGATCTGGGATCGCGTGTGGAAGGAGGAAAGGAAGCCAGATAGCAGTCGTCGATCGAGTGGCATCACCAAGGGATTGGAGATCAATGGTCATTCTCAATTGTGGGGCCAGAGCATGCTTGGCTCTTAACTTTTCTTGAGCGGGCCGAAATCAAAACCATGGTATTGCCAAAGGCATAGATGGAGCTCTGTAGTGAATTGTGGGGTGAAAAACGAGTTTCCCTCAAACCGCCTTTGGTCGTGCCGCAATCGCGTGGTCACATGAGATCATTGACTAAGGTCATATCGAAAGAAGGAGCTAGTACTCACTAAGACCGAGATCGCAAAGGGACTTTTGAATAGGTGTGTGGTCACTGCTGGTGGTCACGTAAAGGAAGGGGATTAGAAACCAAAGAAGCCAAAACGACTGACTATAACTTCCAGAGAAGACGAAGAGTTGCGACTGCCAGAGAATCCATATAATCTCAAGATAACGACCACTGATGATGAACATATTCAGGATAACTGCCAGAGAAGACGAAGAGTTGCTATGATGATCAGGCAGAGGAGTCGACGTGAGAAAAACATGCAGAACAAAGAAGATAGTGTTCTTTTCTCGAGAGCTACGGATGTGGTAGAAGGATATATAGTGCATGATCTAAAGTGAAGATCAGAGATGCAACGCAAAGAAGGCAGAGGCAACACAGATCATAAAAGGGAGAAGAGAAGTTGAACACGCAGCGGTGTTGAGCGCAGTAGGAAAAAGAGCTGAGCATTGAAGTTGAACGATGCAGAAGCGGAACAAAGTATAGAAGATGAAGAAGGCAGAGGAGACATGGAGTTCTAACAGACCATATCAGAGATAGAGCAAGTAAGTAAAGTTTTGTAAGATTCAATCAGGGTGGTAGGGTGGTGCTAGTGAGGATTGCAGTCCTGTAAATTCTAGATGGTGCTAGAAGATATTCTAGGAGTTGGTTCTTCCATCTAGTGGGTGCTAGAGAAACCTGGGAGTTGGTGCTATAGGTTGTAGCTTGCTATCAGAGGTTGTAGCCTCATATTTGAGTTGGATCTTAAAGACTGTGATTTACATGAAAGATCGAGCTTGATTGACATCCTAAGAAGAAGAGGTTTTCACCCTTTATGGGTTTCCTCAGGAAAATTAGTGTCTTTGTGTATTTTGTGTGATTGATCATTATATATCTATGCATGTTAAGTTATCATCAACACATTAAATAATAATCTAGAAAGAATAAAAAAATAACAAGAAAAGTTTCAAGCTTATATACATAACTGATTCACCCCCTCTCTCAGTTATATTTCTAACAATTATGGTATTAGTTTGTCCAATATCTCTTAGGGGAAACTAAATTTACATTAAATTTACATTAAATTTTTTATTTATTTATATAAAATATAAAAAAACAAAAATTATAATTTATATAAACATAAATAACAATAACAAATTGAATTAAGGAAAAATATTATTATATCTGAACTAAATAAAATAAAATTAATTTTATACCTATATGTGAAACACCCCAACATATGAGCAAAATTTTGATTTTCCCACACACCTAATTTACATTTTTATAAAATTTAAAGTTTACAAGCTTATATGAATTTATAAATTTTACATTTTTATTTTTTCAATGAGTTTACTTATTTTCAACATTTACTTGTCTTGTTCGTACAATACTCAAGAACATTATACACATCTCTATTATATTTGTTTCACTTTTCTAATGTTCAAACCTTCTTCTTCAAACTTTATAAGTGTTCTCTTCTTTATTTCATGTTTTTCTTCATATATTATCTCCTTTTATTTCCCATCTTTTCCCAATTCTACCTAACAAAGCTTAATGGAATTGTATCTTTTTCATCGAACCTTTACTCTCTATCTTCTTTTCAAATCTCCAAAGTTGGACTTTCCTTCTTTTCCTCTAATCCTCTTTTTCTTCCTCCTCCTTAGTCTTCTTCCTTCTCTTCACTTTGGTTTCTTCTTTGATGATTCCCCTTCTTTGTTCTTGTATTCTACCTTCATTCTCTATCTCCTAATCCTTATTTACCTTCATGCACACAACTTCTTCTTTTTTTCCAATAATCATACCCTCCACTATATCCATCTCCTTATCCTTATTGTATCCATCTCCTTATCCTTATTCACCTTCATTTGCAATAATCATATCCCTCCACTATATCTTCCCCATATTAAACTTTTAATGAACTCCTTAGATTAAATTAAATATTATCTCTTTTAAACCCTTAAATAAAAAATCCATTAAAACATTTATCGTACACCCAATTGAACTATCCCTTTTAAGCCCTTAAATAAAAAAAATCCATTAAAACATTTATCGTACACCCAATTGAACGAAGGTTAAATCATAACATGGTGCATTTAAACGTGACGGAAGAGCCCAATGGAATGGGGGCCACCAAGGATCGCATGTGGAAGGATCAAATGGTGGATATCTTGTTGGGTGGATGAATGATAAGTGACCCCGGGACCGATAGATGTGGGTTGATCTAACGACTAAGATCCCATATCGTAGTCAAGGAATCAAACACTAATAAGGAATAAGGTATGGTTATGCTGATAGGTATTGGTAATTTTGCATTGCTTAGTGTTACAAAGAAATCCCCACCAATGCCTTATGAGGGATCATTGAATTTGCATAGTGGGGAATGGAGACCACGTTGCACACCAATTTAACATGATTTCAATTTTAAAATAAAATAATTTTTTTATATACACAACTATGTTAACACATTTAATTTTTGATGTACTACTTGATTATATGTTTTCTTTTTATAGACTTACATACTAGTGGATTAAGTGTTGAGGTACACAATGAATATTGCATTGAAAAAGTAAGTTAAAGATTTGTAAATGGTAAATTAAGTTAAAAGTTGTATGTGTAATTAAAATAAGAAAATTAAAAACTTGCAAAAATACATCTAAGAATTCATACTTAAGTGTTGAGGTACACAATGAATATTGCATTGAAAAAGTAAGTTAAAGATTTGTAAATGGTAAATTAAGTTAAAAGTTGTATGTGTAATTAAAATAAGAAAATTAAAAACTTGCAAAAATACATCTAAGAATTCATACTTAATGGATAATTTAAATGCCTCCATACACATTTGATATTGATTTGAATAAATAAATTAAAATCTTATAACCAATAAATTAAAATAAAAGATAACATGTAATTCAAAAAATTAAAAGGATATTTTAAAATTAGTGAATAATTTAAATGTCCCATATATATTCATATTGATTAGAAGTACATTCATTTGTAAATGCTAAATTAAAAGTTATATTTATAATTATAACAAATAAATTGAAAAATTATAAAGATAAAATAAAATTCAAAGTTGTGAATAATACAAGTGTTTTTATATACAATAGTTATAAGATTGAATAAATAAGTTGAAGACTAGGAAATATAATATTGACTTGTAAATGATGGATTGGAAGTTAATGTGTGATGAAAATTGTGTATTAAATCTTGAATATTTAATTATTAAAATCAAACAACAATTTCTTTCATACTAAATGTTTTTCATTATAATAGGATAAATCTAGAATGTTAGTCCAAATAAATTTGATAGTTTGTTGAAAATCTATGTTCTCAATTTTAACACATTTAAAACCACATATTCATACTTTTGCATTGACTATTACGAGTCAATATATATTTTTATACAATATTATTTAATTAACATATTTAAAACCATATATTCATGATGATGATTAACGTCCACTAAGACCTAATTGGCCTATCAGAGCTTAAGAGGGTAAGTGATTACATGTGATTCTTTAGAATTTTGTTTTTGTGCTCGAAAAACATTAAGAAAAGCTTTCCAAGATCACCATACTTTTGTTGAGTTAAGAGGTTAGGAATGTTGGTAGTGTGATCAATATTTTGAAAATGAGATCTAATATGGGTATAGGCTGGACAGTCTAAGAGAAAGTGATTTTCATCTTCAACCTTCTTAGTGTCACAAAGGTGACATACTCTTTCATCCCATGACATTTTAGGAATTGACCAACTCTCAGTTTCACTATGGAGCTGCTGATAATTTGTTCTTATCTTAGCAATGCTTATTTTTTTCTTTACACTTGGCAAAACTGATAGATAATTTTGATCTTCTAGATTAGGGTTGATTACATCTTTATAATAACTTAATTTTCTTTTTTCCTCTAACTCTTTATCACACCACATTTTTTCCTTAAATTTTGATTTGACGTTTTTTTTAATAATATCTTTATTCTACAAAATGGTTTCTTCCATGATTCCCCAATAGTTTAGCCAAGGTCGAGCGTCTTTATGCCATCCTCTCTTTAATTGATGGTGGTTATGACTTGATTTTGAAGCAATTTTAGGTAGCCTCTTGTCTTCCATGTTGTTTAACTTGTTCTTATACATTAGGTATCTAGTGATAGCCATGCTCTCAATGGGGAATAGGTTTGTTTCTACGAGGAGGATGGGATAGGGCGTGTTTCCTTTAATTTTGAGATTATAAGTTATAATTTTTTTTTTTGTATTTTCTCTATCTTTCTCTATGATTCACGAGAGATACTAAAGCCCCAGACTTCACATCCATAAAGAATAATAGGTGTAACAAGAGTATCAAAGAGGAGTTTCTTCTTATCCCAAATCCAAAGATCAACTGATTTACAATTGTTTTCAAGCCCATAATAAGCTTTACATCCCCCAATAATCCTTTTCTCAATGCTATAATTCCAATTGAGCTTGTGGTGAATATCAATTCCAAGATATTTGTATGAAGTCACTTCCTCC
>SNQJ01S0000333.1:116914-179973 GCA_010110895.2 Picea sitchensis | reverse complement strand
ATAAGAACGATATCATCGGCATAAAGAAGAAGATTGATGACTATACCAATGAGAGTAGGGCCAACACAACCTGCTTTTTCCAAGCATTCTTCTAACTTATCAATGTATATGCCAAAAAGGGTAGGGGACAAGGGACAACCTTGCTTAACTCCGATATTGCAGTTAATCTCTTTTGACCAGCCCTCATTGTTTTTAAACTTAGCAATAACGTTCTCATACATATTTATTGCTAAACATAACAAGTCAATATATATTTTTATACAATATTATTTAATTAGAATTTTATATACATTTTATAGATTGATAGACATTTTTAAAATGCAAATCAATATATATTTTTATACAATGTCCTCTAATTAAAATTAAAATTGTACACTTTTTTAATTATATTTAAAAAATTACATTTTAATATTCTAAATAAATTTTTAATATTCTAGATATATTTGAAAAATCTTAAATCATAATATAATAAAATTATACCTTCCAAAGATATATAAAAAAATATATATAACATATAAACAAATATATCATATTTTAGTTTGAGATTGGTTCATATTTTTAGAACCACATAGTCAATAATCACATAAAAGCCAATACTCACATAAAAACAATGTCAAGACGTTCAAAAGTAGATTTTGACTAAATCAAGTTCAATCAATCCTTTAAATTTAATTGTCATTGGATAACTCCACCTCTACCTTGTAGTCTTCGCTTATTCTTAATTTCATTGGGACTAGGTTAACTTGGGAAAAAACATATCTCTTTTCATGCAAAAAAAAAATGAGCTTGAATTTGGCCAGATTTTCAGAGTAGTCTGAGTTTTATATGGATCAAAGTTTCATGCATTTCAAAACCTTAGTCCATGGGTTTTGCTCCATTTTAAACCAACCTAGATGCTCAAAAAATCGATCAAAATTATGGATTAGCAGGAAATTTAAAATAGAACCACCAAAAAACCTTGAAAAGGTAATTAGAAAAAGAAAATTGCTCCAGAGTTAACCCACTCCATTCCATTCTCTTCTTATATTGTGTACTTCTTGTATTATGATACCATGTCCTTGTTGTTTCTTATACTGTGAACGGACATGGTATCACAAGACAATAAAGACACAGTAATGTTCGCATCAGCCACATACCTCTAATTTTCCTAAATTTATTTTGGCTAGTAATTTGTCCATTGCAACCTATGTTGTAGAGGATTTCACTCCACCCTAACTTAGTTATCCATTATAACTTATTACAGCTGTAGCTTAGAGGTTTTCCCTTATATATATATATTTTAATTTTGTTAATAATTTGATAAAAATTGTTAGATTTGTAGATTTTAATGGTTAAATTTGTGTAAACTAAGTATATTAAAAGTTTTTCAACACTCTAAATTCATTTATATATTCAAAAATACAATTTAAATAATAGAAAATTGAGATTTCATAGTAACTTTTATTAACACATTCAAATATGAAACAAAAGTGAAACAAAAGTGAGTGACTTTTTTTTTAAATGTTCATTTAATGAATGATGCACAGAATGCAATTGAAACAAGGTTGCATGGCAACGGAGTCCCTACCAGGTTGGGATGGGAGTAAATGCGACCCAGTACAGACATATGGCTAGAAAGTTGAAATACATTGAAATACTTTTATACATAGGAAATATGTACTTTTGTAATGGATCGCGGGTTGTCGGGCTGGCGATATACAAAAAACACCGACAGTTCTTCGATATAGAAATTGGGCCTCTGATGTTCTCTGCGATACATAAATTGAGGAGTGAAGTTGCAGACTATAGAAATTCATCATAAATAAAAAAAGTTATACATACGAAATATGTACTTGTATAAAGTAGATATTTAGTTTTATACATACAAAATTTCTACTTTTATAAAGTATGGGGAAGATATTTTATAGAGGATGAAGGGAGCCCTCATTGCATACTTAGCCAGTTTTTGGATCGCGGGTTCTCGAGCTGGCTGGTTCAAAAATGGGCCTCTGATGTTCCTTCGCCTACAAATAGCACTAACAGTTTCGTGATATACAAAATGATAGACAGAGTTTAGTTTTCTTTAAAACTAAGGCTTTTCTTGGACAAAAAGATATAGCATTGCCGAATTAGTTTTTTTTGCACACGTTTTATAGAGCATGCAAGGAGCAGTCATTCCATAGTTCACCAGTTTTTGGATCGCGGGTTCTCAGGATAGTGGTTTAAAAAATGGGTCTCTGTTGTTCTGTGCCCTACAAACAACATCAAGAGTTCCACGATATAGAAATTGACAAGAGGTGTTGCGTGTCTGTTACATATATCTGGAAATTACATCAACATTTAAAACATCAACGTCATTGAAGACCCAAAAATTAGCATACAATAGGAGACAAGAAATGTAGCATATGAAAATTAGTTTTATTTGGAACAAACAAGAAAGGTTCCTGGAAACCCAAAATTTAGTATACAATAAGGGCATTGTCGAATCAATTTTCTTTGTAATTTATCAAAAATTAATAATGTTTGTTACATGTTTATGGAAATTGGCGGGTTAAAAATTGAGTCTCTGATGTTCTGTGGCCTACAAATAGTACCAACAGTTCCGCAACATACAAAATGACAGGCGAAGTTGCAGACTATAGAAATTTATAAAAAATTAATGTCTATTATACAATAGAATAGTAATAACGTTTTCCCGAATTATCTTTCTTTAAAACTAAGGCTTTTCTTGGACAAAAAATATATAGCATTGTCGAATTAGTTTTCTTTGCACACATTTTATAGAGCATGCAGGGAGCGGTCATTCCATACTTCACCAATTTTTGGATCACGGATTCTCGGGATGGTGGTTTAAAAAATGGGTCTTTGTTGTTCTATGCCCTACAAACAACATCAAGATTTCCGCGATATACAAATTGAGAAGCGGCGTTGCGAACTATACAAACTTATTATAAAATAAGTAATGTATGTTACATATCTCTGGAAATTACATCAACATTTAAAACATCAATGTCGTTGAAGACCAAAAAAATAGCATACAATAGGAGACAAGAAATGTAGCATATTCGAATTAGTTTTATTTGGAACAAACAAGAAAGGTTCCTAGAAACCCAAAATTTAGTATACAATAAGGGCATTGTCGAATCATTTTTTTTTGGAATTTATCAAAAATTAATAATGTTTGTTACATGTTTCTGGAAATTTAAATGCATTTGTCATATAGACTGGGATTGGGGCTCCCGAGGACCATAAAAATAAATAAGTACAAGAATTAGGAATGTTAAAGAAGTGCGCAACGGTAGAGAGGAAGACCTGAAAAGAAAAAATTGGAAGTTAAGAGTGTTTGGTTACAGTTTTCTATTGAAAGAGGACATAAGTGGATTGATAAATAAGAGAAGATGACATCATAGACTTAAACTAGATTTATAAACAAAACAATATGGAATTATAAACTTACTATGAAACCGATTTGTTTTTGTTACTATCGTCGATGGGAATTGTAGTCCTATTGACATGTTGTTTCCCTTCCTGGACGAGGTCGTCTATTCTCTTTTGGAACCATTCTTCGATGTAGATTTTATGGGGGATGTGTTGGTTTCATCGTGGATTTCTATGTCGTAAAGGTCATTTTATAATTTCCTTAGATCCATTGAAATACTATGTAGAGTCTGTTCAATTTCTTCATTGTGTAAGGCATAGTCCAGTACCCAACGCTCGTGCTCATCTAGACGATGTTCAAGTATGCTATAAAACTTTTCAAAAGACAACCCCTTTAAAATATCAACTTGTTCCTTGAAGGCTTATTTGGTGACTGTTAAGGATTTGAGAATTAAGTTAGGATCTTGAACCTCGTTGGTAGTTCTGGCTAAGTCTATCTAGAGAAGGCTTGTGAATAAATCTTCCTTTTCTGATATAACTTGTTTACATGACTTGACAATGAGCTGCAGGTTGTCAACTTTCTTTTTCCATCATGCTTTTAATTTTTTGGTGTGCTTTGGCGAGGGGATTTTCTCTTGTCTTCTTTTTAGTTCCGATGTGTTTTCGGCATATTTGGCAAAAGGGGCTAGTACCTGATCAAAAAAAAATTGTTCATTTTTTAAATTTGTCTCCAATTGTTCCAACAAATCATTGGCCTTCTTTCGGAAGGAAACTAAATTTTGTGATGTTTCCTAGGCTTCAGTAACTAACTGCATTCTTTTGTTGATGTTATTCTCTACAAGGGATCTAGAGCATGCAAGGAGGGTAGAGGATACTTTCATCTTCGTTGCAGTGGTAGCATGCACGATTTTTGCCAAAGGACTGGAAAATTTTGGAGTTGCAAGGAAAGCCTGCTCAAATTCATTGAGGCGTTGTTTCATATTGGCATTTTATGTCTCAATTCCTCCAATGGAATCACGAAGAATGTCACCGTTTCCCTGGTGAAATTGGTAGATTTGGGACGGTGACATTTTGATAAAGTTAATATCTGTGCAAGATTTACCTTTACTGTTTGTTACATCTCTCTTTTCAATGACCAGACTTTTAGATTGGCTATCAAAAATAGTTCTCTGGATTACAAAGCATTCATCTATGTCAAAAAATTCAATGTCTGATATTTCCACCGTGGATGACCCAATTTTCTGCATGTGCTCAGCTTCAATTTCAAGTTGCAGTTTTCCACTTTCAATTTGGGGTTCCGCCGCCTTCCCTGCATTGTTTTTTCTCTTCTTCACTAGTGGAATTTTGTGAGAACTATTAATATTTATGCGAGGAGGGTTCTTATATCCTCCTCCGTTCGAAGATTTCTAGGTTTCTTTCTTACTGGGGTGGACCATTGAAGCGATGCTTCGTGATGTCGTTCTCTTCAGAGTGTTGGCAGGGGATTGGGTACTCTTCTCACCGAATACTTTTCCATGTTGTCTGTACAATTCAATGGCGCTTTGCAGTCTGTCTGCGTCACAATTGGAAGAAGTAGGATTGTTGTCGACACTGTTCCTGTATTAGGTCAGGTGTGTATGGATAAAAGAGGTGTTAAATCCAACACCCAGTAAATGTTCTCGAAAAATTCCATTAGGGTCGAACCCTTTTATCCTTTCAATGCACATTAGGTTCAATTTCTTGAAATGGGCAGCAAAATCGTCAATCTTGTTGATGTTTCTGCACACGAAGTCTCCGACTTTCCAGGGCAGAGGAATGAACTATTTTTTTTCTTGTCATGGAAAAATGAAACTAGTGGTTATATTGCCTCGCTATTTCTGCAACAAACATCTTGTTTGTGATGTGGCATGGAAGGAAGGAAAGATTTTCCCTAGAGCCAAATACCATGAAGACACTGTGATTTTCCTCTTGCTCAAGTGTTCCCTTCCTGTTCAAAAACTTGGTTGCCTGGCCAAACATCCACGAAGCATCTTTGCCTAACAGTAAATCTTTGAAAACTGAGACAACGCCATTAAAAACTTCATAAAAACAATGGGAGGACTTGTGTCTCCATAGGGCCTCATGCCATAATGTTACTGGGTCGAATCCACAATTTATTTTATTGGAAAGAGAAATTTTTGGAAATGGACAAAAATACACAATTGCAAAAATCAAGTAGGATGACATATAAAATTTATTTGATTCTTTGAATCGTGACAACTAGGAGAAGAGCTCAATCGAAATTAGCTTCCCCCAATCGAAAATGTATTGTTCCTTGACTGTGAAATACAAAATATTAATAATTATATGGGAAATGCTTGTTGTGGATGCCTGTCCTGTTATTCTTGTAACCAACCAAGCAATTTCCCGGAATGGATTTCTAAAGGAACTTACCTCCAGCCTTGTGATATCTTCAGGAACTATTGTCGGGTCTTCGAGGAAGTCCACTAAGATATCCAACCCGTTATGATGTTTTTCTAGAAACTATTTTCAGTCTTGTCCTCTGAACGTCAATGTTGGGTTCGACAATTTCAACATCTCGTGGAAGAGCCTAGGCAACAAAGAAACAGGAGAATGGTCGCGTAGTGGAATAATTCTTTGGCCTGGAATATATTTTTCAATGCACCAAGAGACCACCTCCTTAGAGTCAAAAACCTCAAGAATGCAGCCTGCAAGAGCGATTCCAGAGGTCCAAATCACTTTGTTTTGGGTGGAATGGGACGAATAGTAAAAGTATGCCTTGGGCCACTGAAATCTTTGGTCCTCTTGTGCGAACATATTCACTGTATCTCCATAAAACTGTTATCGACCTAGTGCAATAAGTCTACAAGAACATTTATTTTTTCTAGCCGATGAATGAAATGAAAAGTTGAAAGGGATAATATAACCTTGCACAAATTTTGGCCGAAAGCGTGTGAATGGGAGATGTCCTCGAGACTTTCATTGATTAATGAAAATTTGGATGACTGTTGCATGATGCGTTGTTAACATTAAATAGTACTAATTGCATACATAAAAATGCCAACATGTTGGATATTGCAATGAGCAATTAAGCATTGTATATTTCTTGAGCGGCCCAACACGAGGACACGTGTTGGATATGAACAATCGAAAGGAACAAAATAACTCTCCGCACATCTTGGTTTAATGCGTAATAATGGGAGATATCCTCGAGGTTTCTAGCCATTAATGACAATGTTGATGGTTCTTTCATGGTCAGTTATTAGCATGAAAAGTTTCTAATCGCATAGTAAGAAAGTATAGAGGTTGCGAGAAGGGGAAAAAAGACAGCTACAAAATAGGGTTTCAACGTACAAGCATTGAGGGTGAGGGCACGAGAGTCAAATTGTATGTCTCAGAAATTTTTGAGTGCAATAAGCATAACAACGAAGAGGATATGGTAGGAAAGTCAAAAGCACAAGAAGTTAGTGAGGATGGAAGGCACCGAGAGATACGTTGAAACATTTGTGAGCAGTGGTAGAGTGACCGCGCTGGAATTGTAGATTTTGTGAACCTAACAACAAGAGAATCCAAAATAGGGTGAGAAGGTGTCTACAAAGGAGGAAAGGCCCGAACATTCTAATTGTATTGCTCCAAACATTTGAATGCATAATTTGTAACACGTAAGAGCGGACGATGTCGGAATCCGGTTGTCAATTTGTATATTGCGGAGAGTGCAATCAAATTGTTTCGTACCTCTGTGTCCATTTTTCAGTACTAAGAGCTAATTTAGTATTGAAAATAATTTTTTAGAAACTATTATATAGTTCATAGGGACTAGCATCTGTAAACAATGGCAATCTCCACCCCTCCAGTCCTGCATTCTGTGTGTAAATTTGTATATCGTGGACCTGTGAGCGCTTTTGGAGGACATGAAACAATGGAAGTGCAATGTTGAGTCAACCACTCCACGGGTTCTCTTGTCAATTTGTATATCGCGAAACTGTGGGTGCTATTTGTAAGCCACGAAACAATGGATGTCCAAGTTTGAGCCCACTCACCCGAGAACCCGCGATCCAAAATGTCACTAGATATCAAATGCGGAATTTGTACATGCTCTATAAAATATCATGGGAATTAGTACATGCTCTATAAGATATCATGTCCATACTTTATATTCCCATCATACATGGAAAGAAAAAAAAGGGAAAAAGAACGGAGTAGTTAGCAATGTAATTGTATATCACAGACATTTAGAGTGGAAGATGTATATAATGGAGAAACATATTGTAAGCATCGAAAGCAACAACGGTTGATTGGATTCGTTGTCTGATTATATAGATGGAGATAAACATATGTCAACACACCAATGCTGGAGCTGCATATTCTGTGAACCGGGAAAAAAGGGGATCCAAAACAGGCTGAGAAAGTGTCTACAAAGGAGGCGAGGCCCGGACCTTCTAATTGTATCAGTTCGAACATTGGAATGCATAATATGTAACATGGAAGAGCAGATGATGTTGGAATCCGATAGTCAATTTGTATATTATGGAGAGTGAAATCCCAATTGATTCGTACCTCTGTGTCCAGTTGTCACTACTAAGAGCTGTTTTAGTATTCAAAATTATTTTTTAGATACTGTTATACACGAAAAAAATAAAAATAAAATAATTCTTTAGATACTGTTAGATACTTCATAGGGATTAGCATTCGTAAACAATGGCAATCTCCACCTCGCCAGTCCTGCACTCTGAGTGTCAATTTCTATATTGCGGAACAGGGAGCGTTGTTTGGAGGACACAGAACAATAGAAGTGCAATGTTGAGTTAGTGAATCTGCAGGTGTGCTTGTCAATTTATATCATAGAACTCAGGGTGCTATTTGTAGGGCATGGAACAATGGAGGCCCAATTTTGAGCCCGCCCGTCTGGCCAAGAACCCGCGATCCAAAATGTCCCTAGGTATGGAATGCGGAATTTGTATATGTTCTATAAAATATCATTTCCATATTTTATAGTCCCATAATACACAGGAAGAAAATAAGGCAAAAAGGACGGAGAAGTTCACAGTGGAATTCTAGATAATACATGGGAAGAAGAGAAGGGAGAAAGAACCAAGTATCTCTAAAAAGAACATATAGTGTTTGCTTATTAATGCAAATGCTTGCGAATCCCTGCGAAGTTCTCACCAGTTAATGCATAAAGTGCATATCACAGAAGTATCTTTCGTACCACTGTGTCCACTTTCCACTAGTAAGAGGATTGTTGATGTATATCAGGAAGGACGCGAAGTTGTTGGGGATGGAAAGCAACAACAGATACTATTAACGAACTTAATGTATACAAGGAACCCGCGGTAGAATTGTAGATCACAGATGTTTTGAGTGCAAGATGTATATAACAGAACCATAAGCAGCTGGTTTCGCAAGCGCCATCCCCGCAGCGGCGGGCATAAAATTGGCTAAGTATGAAAAGGAATAGCAGTCAGTTGGATCCATCGTGCAATGATATAGATGGAGATGTTAAGGCATGAATTATAAATCACAGAAGTATTTTTCGTACCTCTGTGTCCACTTGTAACTGGTAATACCATTGTTGATGTATGTCAGGAAGGACGCAAAGTTGCTAGGGATGCAAATCAACAATAGATACTTTGAACGAAGTTAATGTATACGAGGAACCCGAGGTAGAATTGTAGATCATAGATGTTTTTAGTGCAATATGTATATAGCAGAACGATAAGCAGCTGGGCTTGCAAGCGCCAGACCCGTAGTGGCGAGCATAAAATTGGCTAAGTATGGAATGGAACAGCGGTCGATCAGATTCATCTTGCAAGGATATATATGGAGATGAAGACATGTCAACCCGTTGTACATATAAATACAACTAAGTATAAAACCATAAATCCATAATGGACGGGAAAAGAAAAATGGGAAAAGAGATAAGTATCTGAGAGTCGGGAAAACCCTTTTTTTCCGTTTATTAATGGCAATGTTTTCGAACCTCTGTTGGCTTCTCACTAGTAAAATCATTAAGTGCACATCACTGAAGTTCTTTGCCTGCAACATGTATATGACGAAACAGGGGACATAGGTGCTAGATATCGTGAACCCAGGGCTTGGTGTCCAAATAACTGGCTAAGTATTGGCCAAGGCAAAGTTTTGATATCTATTTCAATAGTATTCATACTAGTATCTATCAATGGAGAAATTTTTTGTATTTATATGAATAGTATTCATACTAATATATATTAATGGATTGTTTTTGTTTCAAATGCAAATGATCTCCCAATTTGCAAGATGCTCTTTGGCTCGCAAATTTCGTTGAAACCGGGAAAATTTTGACTGCAAGATGTACATAGCGCAACAAGAAACATGAATTTGCATTGTGGTATCAACGAGATAAATTCCTTATCATCTATTCATCTTGTATTCGTTGCAATGACATCAGCAAACAACGGCTCTCCATAAACATCAATATCTAAATTAAATTAAAGGCAATCAAAATTTGTTGTGACTTTAAGTAATTAAAGCATAAATTGCAAACTACGGAAGTTCCTAGGCTGCAAGATGTATATGATGGAACAATGGAAATATTTGTTTAATACCGCAAACCCAAACATAACTGCCTAAGCTTTGCCAAAGACGAAGTTTTCTGTATTTTTTCCAACAGCACTGATATTAGTATATATGCACAAATATTATCAAATAGAACAAGCTGCAATATATCCCACATACTTCACAGGAACATTGTGTCAATAGTTCAGCTTCCTTGTTGTAACTCATGAATTCATTCTATTTATGGAACCCGAAGAATTGGAGCAGAACAGGTCCTCCAATTTCTTTCTTTAAATACAGAGTTGGCGCCACATAAGTATGGCCTATGAAAACGTATTTTTAAATGTAAAATGTAAAGAAAGAACAGACCAGGTTTTATTTAGATTGAAGTAGTGAGCAGCAGAAACAAAAGCTTGTCCTTCATGTTTAATGACACAAGGGAATAAACTACAAAATACAATTAAAACAAATACCAGAAATTGGAAAATACTATTAAGAAATAAACCAAAATTATTCTATATTCAAATAAGATGTGTTACAAAATACAACTGAGGCTATTTGCGACAACGATTGCGATTTAGCCTTTCGTTGACCAATTAAAAATATGTACATTGATGAAGCTTCTTCACACTTTTCTTGACGGTCAAACTCTTTATTCGTAAAAAATGATTTGAATATCAATTTTGGGTTTTGTACTTAATTGGTGTTGCGAAGTACATCTATCCCAATTTTTTGAATACCTTGTTTCTTCCAGATATGGCCTGCTTGCAATGACTGATTATTCAACATTCCAGTCTTTGCTAAGTATTAATTTCCTTCTGTCATCGAAAAGTTGGGGTTTAAGGTGTTTTTTTTGCAATGTTCCTGATCATTCACATCCAAGACAACTTATAAATGTGATTCAGGACGATTTCAAAGTGAACAAAATCATTTTATGTTGCAACAGTTAAGGCAGGGGAAACAAATTCAAGTATATAGTGACTGGTATTCTTCCTGTATTTGATCATCTGTTTGGTTCAGAATCCTACCTGAGGATTTGTATGTGGAACTTATTTTCTTTATTACAGTAAATTGGAAGAAACGTCCAACCCAGATGCAAAATTCACATGTGTTGAGGTACATAACTTCTTCGGGTAGCTGAGGTGTGGCAAGTGCATCAAATGTTGCAGAATGCACCAACATAGGTCTGGCAAGTGTATCAAATGTTGCAGATGGCATCAGAATATATCTTTACTCATAGCGGGGGAGGTATGGCGGCCCACAAAAAGGTCTGGAATGTTCGGAGGTGATGCCAAATATGTGGACTCTGCAACTACATCCAGAGGAAACCGAACAAACTTTGACAAAGAACATGGCTTTGTGTCAAGTCGGCTACCAGAGCCACATGCAGGGCATCAAACTATGAAATAGAAACTCTTGTAGTGATAATATGGTGTTTTATCCACCCATACAGATTTTGTTACCATCCTCCGAGGAAGACAAATACTTGTGCAATCTCTACAATTCGATACAGTGGCCAAATCTGTGTTGTTGGAAGAAGCTATATACTTAAACTAAGAACTGTCTTGCAGGTGACCTAAAAATCCATTACAATTCCCAACAAGAAAACAAAGAAGTTCAACAAACAAATCTCCAGGTAGCCTTTTCAACCAACCAAAGCATCAAACACAGGGAGAACACCAACCAGAACATACTTGTTCTTTTTTTTTTCGTCCTCTCTGAGTTTCTCTTGTATAACATAGCTTTTTTTTTTACTGAAATCTCACGTCACATAAAACCAGTCTCTCTTCTTTCATCTGACCCTCAATCACATCTCTAAGTTGTCTTACATGTCCATGACTAGGAACATTAGAACGAAGGCATCCTAAAGCGCAAGTCTTTGATGATAGAGAAAAATGGAAATAAGTATTTAAAAGCAAGGCTGGATGGTCTTCCGTAAATTTTGTGTTGATTCATTTTAATGACATATGTGCTTGATATTTTCAGTTATTAATGCCAATCTTTTTGAATATGTATGTTGAATAGTGACTAGCAACACATATTAAAATTCTCATATCCAAGCAGATTCTCAAATCTAACATCTAGGATATGTACAATATTAAAGAGGGACATGACGTCAAGGCCTCTGTGGGTCACACGTTCGTGAACTATGCTGAAGCTTTTAAGAAAAAAAAAAGTGCAAAAGAAAAAAAAAAAAAAAAAAGTATTTTCGCAAATTCAAAATGCAGGAAAAAATAAATTACCTGATCCCATAATATTCGGTTGTCTATTCATTTTAATGGAAGATGTCCTCGAGCCTTCCAATTATTAAAGCCCATCATTTCGAAATGCAAAATATTAAAGACGAACATGACCTGAAGGCCTCTGTGGGAAACACGTTCATGAACTATACTGAAGCTTTTAAGAAAACTAAAACTGCAGGTAAAAAAAAAAAACTATTTTCGCAAATTCAAAATTCAGGCAAAAAGAAATTACCAGATCCCATAATATTCGCCTGTCTATTCATTTCAATGGGAATGTCCTCAAGATTTTCAGTTATTAAAGCCCATCATTTCGAAATGCACAATATTAAAGAGGGACATGACGTCAAGCCCTCTGTGGGCGAGACGTTTGTGAACTATGCTGAAGCTTTTAAGAAAACTAAAACTGCAGAAGCAAAAAAAATAAACAAAAAATTGCAAATTCAAAATGCAGGAAAAAAGGCACTTTAGTACTCAGTGTTATTCAAATTTAATGACATTTTTATTATTTGAGTAAAGGGGAAAAAACATCTGACAACATAGAAGGAAGTTCATATATGATGGACAACTCATTGGCATAACCCATAACAAGAATGTGAATTGAGTATCTAATAACCGTGGAACTACGTTGCATTTGAGTCTTCAGCTTTCCTTGCCTGTTCAAAATCAAAAACAAGGAAGGGTTGAATATTATCCTATCTATTTATTTTAATGGGAAATGTCCTTGATCTTTCCAGTTATTAAATCCCATCTTTTCGAACCTGTCTAGTCGGTTCTGACTTTTGAAAGCATATTTAATGTGTATTGGGAAGCACTGAATGTAGTGGGGATGGATCCCTATGTAACAGATGTTACTACTATTTTTTTTGTTTTTGTCGATGAGCATATGTAGAACATACGTAAAGAAAAGTAATTTGAGAATGCTATTTTTTTTGCACATGAGCCCTTGAAATTCAAATAGTCCGCAAGTCCGATTGTCTATTTGTATATCGCGGAACTATCCATGCTATTTGTAGGAAACAGAACAACAGTGGCCAAAGTTAGAGCCCGCCACCCCGAGACCGCGATCCAAAAAATGCTTACTATTTTTTTTTGTGTGTTTTTTTGTCCACCAGGGTATGTAAAACGACGTACGTAAAGTAAACTATTTCAACAATGCTAATTTTTTTGGACATGACGGCCTTCAAATTCAAATAGTTCGCAAGTTCGTTGGTCAATTTGTATATCGGGGAACTCTCCAATTTTCAATTTTCATCCGCCCACCCCGAGAACCCGCGATGCAAAAAATCGCTAACAATGGGACGAGGGCTCCGTGCATGCTTTATATATCTACTTTATAAAATTACATATTTCCTATGTTTAATTTATGTTGTCCAAGAAACCTATAATTTTATAAATTTCAATGTCTTCTGTCCAGGAACCCTTCCTTTAAAGAAACTAATTCATAAATGCTAATGTATACACCATAGTTTGATACCACCTATCCTCCAAGCCACATCCATAAATATGGCTAAGTATGCAACCGGACGACAGTCGGTCAAAATGATCACGGAACTCTCCGTGCTATTTGCAGGGCATAGAACAACATAAGCCCAATTTTCATCCCTCCACCCCGAGAACCTGTGATCATTAACCTATGCTGTTCAGGAAACCTATAATTTCATAAATTGCATTCTCTTTTGTCCAGGAGGTTTTTTTTTAAAGAAAACTAATTTGGGAAAGCTAATGTATACACCACACACGACCTGTCATAGTATGCAACTGAACTGCATTCGCTTCGAATTACCACAAAAGAGCGAGAAACTAGAGTCAAACACAGTTGACAATAGGAAAGTAAAAGGGAGAGAACGACTATATCTCCCACATAGCAAATGACAATTTCATAACTATGAAACCATAGTAACAAAAAAACCATGGAAAAAGAATCGACAGCTATGAAATATATTTTGAGCTCAACAAACTCTGCTTCAAAGCATAACAGATGCAATTGACATCGTCTTCAATTCTTTACTCTGTTATTTTATCTTAAAAAGCCCAATTTTCAGCCCGCCACCCCCAGAAGCCGCGATCATTAACCTATGTTGTCCAAGAAACCTATAATTTCATAAATAGCATTCTCTTTTGTCCAGGAGGCCTTCTTTTAAAGAAAACTAATTCGGCAAAGCTAATGTATACACCAAACACGAACTGTCATAGTTCGATAGAACCTATTCACGAAGTCGTGTCCATAAAACTGGCTAAGTATGCAACCGAACGGTGGTCACTCGGAATGACCACAGAAACATGACAAACTAGAGTCAAACACAGTTTACAACAAGAAATTAAAAGGAAGAGAACAACTATATCTCCCACACAACAAAAGGCACTCTCATAACTATGAAACCATAGTAACACAGAATCCATGGAAAACGCATCGGCAACTATGCAATATATTTTGATGCCGATAAACTCTGTTTCAACACATAACAAATGCAATTTACATCGCCTACAATTCTTTAACCAAATTCAAAGAAATATAACAAGAGACCCAACCGCAGATGCAACATCCCAACATTGCAAACCTTGGGCAAACAAGAAAAATAACCAAATAAGAACCCAGCCAAGAAGCACCAAAAGGCCCAAGTGTAGGCATAGGACCGGAACCCTGTAAAGTCAAATCAACCAACAATAAAAAACCTGCAACGAAGAAAGGAACAAGCAGAAACCACCCCCCCAGGAACAAGTCTCTTCCAATCGCAACTGCAGAAACCCAAATGTGCATACTGCAACAACACGAACAGGCAAGCAAGAACAACGAGAACATGCAAATAAGAAATCAGTGCCATGAAAAAAGCAAGCATGGACCAGTGAACCAGCAATGCCGTTGGAGCATATAAATTTTAAAAACGGAAGAAAATTTATTGTAACAAGCCTGTTAAGTAATCATTCAACACTACCAAGCCTATTAGGTAAACATTTAACTCTGTCAGAAATGCACTGTAAACATTTCAGAAAAAAATTCAATGTGGCAGGTCTCTGACGTATCCCAAATAAATTCATATATTTTTTGTAACAATAGTTCGAACACCAGAGAATGTATTGCAAAGCCAAACTTTGGATATGCCACCATATCAAACATTGCCATAAATTTACCTAGCATAAAATGATAAACCAAACAGTCAAATTAATGGTAGCATTAATCCACCTTCAACGAATGCATAACAAAATTTATGATTCAAAAAAGACCATATACTACCAAATACTTTGGAAATGCAAACATATTTTACATTGGGAATATCAAAGGTGACAATAATACCTCCAATCCTTTGTCCAATTAGATCTTAACAAACATGATACTTTTTATTATATAAAAATCAATGTTTTCACTTCCCTTGTTCCAACAATAGACAATAGGGAAATATTTCTGGTCAACGCACAAGCTAATGCCAGGTCCACAATTTATCGATCGCTATAGTCCCTCTATGCCTATGGAAGGGACTAATAAGAACTATATTTCACTCTTTTTCTTCACCAAACTCATCTCAAAGTGTGTTGATATACATGTAAGGGAAGCCAAACCAAACCAAAATACCAAGCAACCATGGCTCTCTTATGCCGAATTGGATCTTCTGAATCCAAATTGCTCAGAATTCTCCTCTTATTCTTCCTCGGTCTTTCCCTACTTATTTTTCCCTACAATTCCATCTCTGAAAAAGGAAAAATACTCTTTCACATAAAAGATATGGATCGGATTGACAAACATAATGTTTTGAACAACTGGAATTCGTCTGATGAAAATCTGTGTGGTTGGGATGGAGTATTTTGTAATATTGGATTCAATGTGGTTATTAAATTTAATATCTCCAGCACTTCCATTGAAGGAAGGTTGACTCCTACTATATGTGGCCTTCAAAATCTGACAGAACTGATCCTCAAATTGAACGATTTCCAAGGTCCATTTCCCAATGGATTGTTGGCTTGCAAGCGTTTACACACGCTGGATTTGTTAGAGAACCTATTCGATGGAAGCTTGTCGCATAACATCCATGAACTGGGTGAGTTGAGTCATTTGAACTTGGGGTCTAACAACTTTTCTGGATATATTCCTCCAAGCTTCGGCATGTTACCGAACCTGGAGACAATGTGGCTCGAAAATAATCTATTCAATGGATCAATTCCTATGTTTCTCGGAAATTTGACAGAGCTAGAGAGGTTGGATCTCTCTGAGAATCATCTCTTGTGCAACATTCCCTCCAGTTTGATGAGTTTGTCCAAGATGACAGATCTGTGGCTCGGAAATAATCTACTGAGTGGATCAATTCTTTCTTTTCTAGGCAATTTGACGGAGCTGGAGAGCTTGGATGTCTCTAAGAATCATCTCTCAGGCAACATTCCCACCAGTTTGATGAGTTTGTCCAAGATGATAGACCTATATCTATGGAAAAACCAGCTATCTAGACAAATCCCGCATAATATTGACAAGATGAGGTGCATACGATCTTTGGACTTTTCAACTAATCATATTAATGGAACTATTCCAGAAATAATTGCAAATCTGACCCATTTGGAAACCTTGGCTTTATGGGAGAACAACCTCACGGGATCTGTCCCTGCACAACTAGAAATGCTTGTTAACCTGACCAACTTGAATCTCTGCAGTAACAAGCTTACTGGGAGGTTGCCACAGAAGTTGGGTACACATTCTGATCTTTGGCTTCTTGATGTTTCAGAAAACAGTTTCAGTGGCCTCCTGCCTAGAAATATCTACAAGGGAAGAAATATCTATGGGTTGGTTATATTTTCAAACAATTTCAATGGGAGCTTACAACCCTTAGACTCTTGCAACAATTTTCTATACGCACAACTCTATAAAAACCAGATAAGTGGTGAGGTTCCTCTGGTATTATGGAGCTCTGAAAATATTATGCAATTGAAGCTCTATAATAATATGTTTGAAGGCCACATTCCCAAAGGTATTGGTCAAGCAAAGGATCTGCAATGGTTACATATCGCCAACAATCAGTTCAATGGAATCATTCCTCCACATATCGAACAACTAAGGAATCTTGTCAACTTTAGTGCAAGCAATAACCAACTGTGGGGATCTCTTCTTGATGAGCTTGTACGCCTGCATTCAATCAATAACCTCCATCTTGATCACAATTTATTTTCTGGGGTAATTCCAAAAGGGATAATGCCATTGGCACTTTTCTCTGAGATGAATCTTGCGAATAACCAGTTAACAGGAGAAATTCCTGCATGGTTAGGCTCCATGTCGATTTTAAACTCTCTAGACCTATCAAACAATCTACTTGAAGGGGAAATTCCTCCTGAATTGGGGAATCTGACGTTGGTCATTTTCAACGTATCCGACAACCACTTGTCTGGCTCAATTCCTTACACTTTCCAAGTTTCAGCTTTTAAAGATAGTTTTCTTGGCAATCCCAATCTCTGTGGAGATCTGGATTTCAAGCTTAGGGTCTGATCATGTTCTTCAATGAAAGGACGTGCATCGTTACATCATTATTTAATCATAATTTTAGCCCCAATAGTAGCGATTATATTGTTTTCGTGTTTGATTTATGTTTCTTGTTTCAATACGAATACCAGAGTGAGAAATTTCTTTGTGGGAAAAGCAACCAGGTCAACGTCATGGAAAATATATTATAACTCAGGCTTGCAAATGGATGAGCCATACATCCGGTGACAGATGAAAATGTGATTGGAGTAAGAGGCGTTGGAAGAGTGTAAGTGGTGGCATGCTAACATCTTAAAGCTCATGTGATGCATCTCAAGTGCAGACTCGGATTTCAATTTATTGGTATTTGAATACATATTAACAGTGGCTGCCCACTGTAGAGTGTTCCTGTAGATTTTATTGGCCCCCAGGTTGTGAGTAACCCTTGGTAGAGAGATGTTATGCTCTGTAAGGCACCTGTGTGTGCCCCATGGTTATTAAACTGTCTCCTTCTGTAATGAAATTGCAGTCGTAGTCTGCGTGTGGTGATATTTTGAGAATAGTCATCAATGGCACGAGGACCATGTTGTAGAATGACTTTCTTTAGGCATAATCAAAATTTTTATTATCGCTGATGTTGTATAAATTTTAATTAAATTTAAATACTAAAATTTTTAAATATAATGATAATTTGATGTAAATTGAATTTAGTATGGGTGGTTGGAAGGAAGTTGTTATCCTTTTCATCTTAGTTTAAACTGATAATATGTTAAATATTATTATTAATAAATATTATTGTAATGGTTTGAAAACTTATTGTTAACTGAACAAATAATGTAACAAGGCAACATAGTCCCTGTCAACTAGGTTAGAAAGAAAATATTGGAAAATGGGGTCGAATTGTAAATGACGGAAATGATGTGTGTAACATGTATATCACTGAACATGGGGAAAAGTTAAATGACATGACATAAATTTAAAAGGAGATAAGAAAACAGTTTTATTTGAAGTATGTTAAAAAATAAAAGTTTGTTACATACTACTAGAAATTTTGAAATATACAAAAAAATTAAAGTCTGTTACATATTAATGAGAATTTCAATGTGTTTGTCATGTAGACTGGGATTGGGGCTCTTGCGGACCATTAGAGAAATATGTACTAGAAACATGACTCTAGAAAGAAGATAGAGTGCAATACCTGCAAAAAAATAAATTAAAAGGTATAACTGTTTGCGTACACATCTCTAAGTAAGAAAGTGGAATAACTGGGTTGATAAACAAAGAAGGATGCGATTAGTAGACTTACAGTGAGGGTACATATGAGCCCTTTGGATATTTTCTTGAGTTTGTCATTTCATTGATGTCGTCGACGGTTGCGGTTTCAATGATGTCGTCGAGGACTGCTGGAATCCTGGGAACTTCCTGTTGTCTTTTGTCGGTGGCCTGCTTCAATTGCCTTTCGAGCCATTATTGAATGTAGCTTCTCATTGGGGCGACGTTGATCTCATTCCAGATTTTTATGTTGAAAATATTGTTTTCTAATTCCGGAAAGTCGATAGAAATATTACACAGAGCCTGATGAATTTCCTCATTTTGTACTGAATATTTGACTAGACAGTCGTCAATGTGAGCTTGATCAAAGTGAAGGATGTTGTAAAATGTTTCCAGAGACAAGGCCTTAAACATAGAAACTTGTTTATCGAACTCTTGCCTAGTTAAGGGAAAGGAGTTTGCGATTAATTCGGGGTCTTGGAAGTCATTGGTTTTCTTGCTAAGTCTATTCTTGACAGCCTTGTGAATAATTTATCTTTCTTCAATATGGCTTGTTCACATGACTGAACAATGAGATGCAGGTTCTTCACTTTTTCTTTCCAACATGCATTCAATTAACCGATCCAATTTTTGGATGGACGATCTTGTTCTCTTATTTTTGTTTCTGTCATATTGTTGACAATGGTTCCAAAAGGAAGGACTATTTTTAAAAAGAATTTTTCTTCATCTTTTAAATCCGCCTGCAAATGTTTGAGAAAACTATGTGCTCTGGTTCCAAGGGAAGTGATGGTTTGTGATGTTTTCCATGTCTCGGTAACAAATTCCATTATTTTCTTGATATTATTCTCTACATATCCTCTACAGGATGCCAATAGGGTGGACGATGCTTTTACGTTGGTTGCAGGGGTGGAAGGCATGGCTATTGATAAAATATTGACAAGCAATGGCATAGGAATGAAAGCCTCTTCCAATTCCTTGACTCGGTCCTTCAGTCTGGCATTCTCGGTCTCAATGCTTCCAACGGAATCATGAAGTGCTTCTCTGGTCATGGTGTGAAATTGACAGATTTTGGACGACCACATGTTGGCAAGGGCAACCTCTGAACAAGATTTCCCTTTCTTATTTTTAACATATTTTTTCTCAATTATCAATTTTTTGGACTGGCTATCAAAAACAATGCTCTAGAACACAAAGGATTCATATTCGTCAAAATTTTCAGTAACGGATATGTCCATTGGACAACTATGTTGGATGGCATTTCTAGGTTGATCAAGAAAGAAAAACATGCTATCCAGATCAGAGTTAAGTTCCATGTTCTCACTCTGAATTTTCATCTCTTCCGCCTATCCCACATTTTTTTTCTCTTCTTCTCTACTGGAAGTTTGTGAGAAATATGAATTTTATAGTGAGGAGGGTCATTATCTCCTCCTCCGTTTGAAGAACTTTGAGTTTCTTTATTTATGTGGCGGTCCATTGGAGCGATGCTCGGATATGTCGTATTTTTTGGAGTGTTATTTGTCGATTGAACACTCTTGTCACTGGGGCCTTTCCCCTGTTGTGTGTACAATTTAGTGCATCTTTGCACTATGTCCATGTCACCGACATCATAGGCAGGAGCGTTGTTGCCACTGTGTTTGTTTTCGGGTGGGTGTTTTTTTAAAAAACAATCGCTGACACCAAGTGTTTGTAAATGTTGTCGAAAAATACTATAGGGGTCGAACCCTCTTATGATTTCACCATATCTAAGGTTTAAGATGCTAGAATGCGCTGCAAATTCCTCAATTTTCTTGACGTTTATCAACACAAAGTCCCCTACTTTCCAAGAAATAGGTATAAACTATTTATTTTTCTTCTTTTGCAACAGATGCAACCAGTAATTGTATTGTCGTGCTACCTTTGCAACAAACATTATGTCCGTAATGTGACATGGAAGGAGAGAAGGTATTTCCGTGGAGCCAAAAATTCTTATGATAGTGTAATTATCCAAATGTTTGAGTGTCCCCTTCCCATGCAAAAAATTGGTTTCCTGTTTAGATATGTGGGGAGCATCTTCTCCTAACAACAAAATTTTGAAAATAGACACGAAGCCATTGAAAAATTCGTAGAAACAGTGGGAAGACTTGTGCTTCCACAAGGCCTCGTACCAGAACGTTATTGGGTGGAATTTGTAGTTGACATTATTGGAGAGAGACAATTGTGGAAACTGATAGGAATGAGCTATCGCAAAAACTAAATAGGACGACATATAAAATTTCTTTTCCCTTATGAAGCTTGACAATTGGGAACATATTTCATGGGAAATTAACTTTCCCTAATAAAAAATGGTTTGTTCATTGACTGTGAAATACAAAATATAAAGAGCCATCCAGGAAATAGTTGATGTGGACTCCTTTCCTGTTATTCTTGTAAACAGCCAGGAAATTTCGCGAAATGGATTTCTAAATGAACTAACCTGCAAGCTTGTAATATCTTCAGGAACTAGAAGCGGGTTTTCCAATAAATGGGGCAAGAGGTCCAACCCATTATTATTCTTTTCTACGAAGTATTTCGAATCTTATCCTTTGAACGTCAATGTTGGCTTTGACAATCTTAGCATCTGGCAGAATACTTGAGGTGACAAAGAAACAGAAGAGCAGTCCCGCAGTGGAATAATTCTTTTGTCTAAAATAAATTTATTGGTTCACCAAGAAACCAGGTCCTTATAGTCAAAAACCTCAGGGACACAACCTTCACGAGAAATCCCAAAGGTCCAAATGACTTGGTTCTCTACGGCAGAGGTTGAGTAATAAGAATATGCCCTGAACCATTGGAAGTTCTGGTCCTCGCGCCTGAAGATTTTCACTGTATCTCCATGGAACTGATGTCAAGTTGATGCCATAGGTTTATGAGAACGTTGGTTTTCTCCAGATGATGGTTGAAATGAATAGTTAAAGTCGATAATGTAACTCTCTTCTAAATCTTGGTTAAATTCTTATGAATGGGAAAGCTACTCGAACCTTTCACTGATTAATGACAATCTGTATGGGTGGTCCATGATGAACGGTTAGTAGTAAAGCTTACTTATTGCATATTTAGAAATGAAAAGGTGGCGGGTACGACAAAGAGAAATTAAGGATTGGAGGTTTCGTGAACGTGCCAAGGCCATGACGTGCGGACGAAATTTCATGATTTTGAAATCAACACTCGAAAGGGATAATATAACCCCCCGCAAATATTGGTTTATTGCACATTAATAGGAGATCTCTTCGAGCCTTTCACCCATCAGTGACAATCTATACGGATCCTGCATGATGAGATGTTACAATTAAATGTCAGTAATTGCATATTTAGAAACGAGATATGTATATATATATATATATATATATATAACTATTTTTTTTTCTTTTATTATAGACAAGCGCAAAGGTGACAGAGATGGGGGAGAGTGATGCAAGAGCATCGTCAACAGCCAAGAGAGCGTGAAGGCAGAAGCCAACTAGGAAAAGAACCAGTACATTTTAGCACGTTTTTAAAATGTTTTGAAATGTTTTTGAAAGTGAATGTGTGGATATTAATGTAATAAGCTAAGAGGCGTACTTGCATTTAATCTTATACATTGTAACAGATCTAGAGCGATTTGCTCTGATATGCCAATGCAAAAATGCATTTAAGCCCAGTTAATGAAAGTAGGTAGTTTTGAATTCTAGATTAGACAGTTTATAGGAGCGTAGGAGGGAAAGAGACTATAGACACCCTCATATTTGTATCATTGTATCATTAGATCATTAAATCATTAAAACAGAACAGAGGAGAGGATTCATAAGTAGAGAGATGTAGAGAAGAACCCATGTACAGGAGCATTTGAGTTAATATATGAAGCTTTGACTCAGATTTCATGGTGTTATGATGCTTTCTGTTTATACATTCTGAACAGTATGCTTATAGATGGTTTATTCTCTCTGTTATGCATTTTCTTTAATATCGTGTTGAATGTATGATTTCATATTGAATGTTTGAAGTCTAAGAGAAGAAAGAGAATGAGTTTCAAATGTTTCTCTTCCTGAGAGAGAATTTCTTGCAAGAAGTGTAGTGAGACGTCCGCAAGTTGTGCGTTGACAAGGTTTCTGAGTCTATCTCAGAAAGCTCAAGAGAGATACCATTGTTCTCATTCCAACTGAAGTGCAAGTGAATCACGGGAGCCATTCAAGGTGTGCACAGGCTAGTTGAGTCCTTAGAAGTTATTAACTAAGGTGGAAGAGAGAAATACTGTTGTTGTAAAAGGTGCACAGAGTCGAGAGTTCAAATACGCAAAAGTATTTGAAGGTCTGCCACAAGGAGTGCGAGTAGAGGCCCTTTTCCGAGGCTTGAATTTACCAAAGAAAGCTCAGAAAGGGTAGCTCCTTTGAAGTATTTAAGGGAAGGAAGAAAGCAGAATATTCGGGTAGAAGATTTAGTTCCATAGATATTCTTGAGAGAAGAATCGAATGGTTGAAATTCTTTGTGGAGAATTCACGAAGTGGCAAGGACCGTAGGATCCAAGAGAGCTGCGGGGAAGTTGAGCATTGGAAAAACCCATCCTTCGAGAGGCAGGATCCAACGTGGACCATGATCGCGACTATTGGAGCCGTCAAGATCATTTCGATGAATCAGGGTTTGTAAGTCCGGAATGCGAGTCAAAAACCTTGGTCGCTCGAACTCCCAAAGTGCGAACTGGATTATCGTGTGTGAAGGCAAGGAGCATATTTTTCGAAAATTCTGAGTTCGGAGTTTCGGAGGTCCTGATGACAAGCATTCTGGACAAAGCAGAGTGAAAAACCCAAAATCGCAAGTCGTGACAGGATATTTGTGTGGATTTCAGGATTTTGGCACTTCGAGTGTCAGAAATCTGAGGAGATAGTGTTCTGGATCGAGAGTCTCAGACTCACAGTACCTAAAAACCCAAAATCACATGGGTCGTTGGATCGACGGAATGATTGTCGATCGTTGATTCTGTACAACTGTTATTTCGGAGTTCGCAACTTCGAAAGGACAGAGGAAGTAGCGACATGAGGATAGCTCAAGTCCTGAAATTTGATATCTTGGGTGACAGGAAGGTGAGAACCCACGTCAGAAACAGAGAACCGTTTGAGAGGATAGATGGCGAGTTTTCATCAATAGTCAGAGTCAGAATCCATTGACTATTTCGGGGTTCATGGGTTGGAGAGTCAGGAAACCTCACGTCAGGATTTGTGAAATCGCGAAGTTTGAAACCCTAAAAAGGAGAAAAATCCATTGGGAAGCCAACAATTATTGAACGTGTCGGGATTCAGCATTTCGGCACTTTAGGAGACAAGAGATCATGATTCCTTTCTCTGGGATTCCTGAAATCGCGAAACGCAATACAAAAGAAGAGGAGGACGTGACAAGGATTTCGATGTTTCGGCAAGTTGAAAGGTCGAGAATCTCGACAACGGAGTTCCCGAAATCACGAAACCCGAAGTCCTGATTTGAAAGGGTGTGTGGTCATATTTTTGGAAGGAAGACCAGGGTTGGCACCTGGTGCTTGTTCACACAGGCTCAACTCGTAAGGACCTATGGATACACCGAGAGTGTATGATATATTTCTCAAAAGGAAACCAAGAGTCAATTAGACTCAAAGGGCATATTTGGAAAGATCCTACATGGACCTTGGCCCGAGGGTCAGGGTCTGCATCATTTCTGGTATCAAATCATAGAAAGAGTTCTTTTCTTTATATAGTAGTGGAGATAGAAATTGTACAGTCATGCTGCCAAGGAGAAGGGACAGGCAATTACTCAATCTGGCAGTGGAAAGGGAAATGTGAAAACTACGTGCCAAGATTGATTCCATGGAGACAACAGAAAGGCGCACAGTCGATGCTAGAGATATCAACGAAGCTGAGAGTGAAGCTGAGGCTGAAGGAGAAGAAGTTGCAGGCAAAGATGCTATTGAAGAATGCATATTCAGGGTTGTTGCAAGGATAGGTTCCAGAGAAAAAATGGACATTCCAGTATATGAAGGAAACCTGGATGTTGAAGAACTTCTAGACTGGATTAGGGCTCTGGATAAGTACTTCGACTATGAGGATGTCAAAGAAGACAAGAAGGTCAAACATGTTGTCAAAAGACTTAAAGGACATGAAGCATTATGGTGGGATGAACTGTAGGCTGACAGACGTTGTAAAGGCAAGCAGAAGATCAAAATATGGGACAAAATGGTTTCAAAGATGAAAGAAAAATTCATACCCAAGGATTATCAAATTACTCTGTTTCGGAGGATGCATAATTTGAGATAGAAGTTGGGTTCAGTGAAAGAATACATTGAAGAATTCTACAAGATCAATATCAGGGCAGGTCATTGGGAAAGAGACGATGAAAAGGTTTCTAGATACATGAATGGTATGCGATATGACATTCAAGATGAGATGAGCATGATGACCCTTCAGAATGTAGAGGATGCTTATCAGATGGCTCTGAAAGCTGAAGAGAAATTGAGCTGAAAACAAGGTCAAAGAGGTTGAGGCAGAAGTCAAGATAGAGGCAAAACAATTGCCCAAGACAGAAGTCATAAATCCAAAGAAGATGGGAAGAAACTTCAAACTCAGACTGAAAGAGGCGGAAACTCATAGAGAGGGCAGTCTGATAGAAATACTTTTCCTCGTACCAGAGGAAGAGGAAGAGGCCCAGGCAGTGAAGTGAAATGTTTTGTCTGTGGAAAAAATGGACATAAATCCTATGAATGTCCAAATAAGAAGAAAGAAGATGGTGAAATTCACATTGTCGAATCATAAGAATGGAATGTTGAGGCAGAAGATGCTAAGGGCGGAAGATATTTAATGATGAGTAAAGTTCTCTTAATTCCATAGAAGGAGGCAGAGAACCCAGCCCAAAGGAACATACATTTTTGGACTGCTTGCAAGACCAAATACAGAGTATGCAAAGTCATAGTGGACAGTGGTAGCACAGACAATCATGTTTCTACAGAGATGGTAGAAAATCTGGAGCTGGAGAATATCGTACATCCAAGTCCATACAGAGTTTTGTGGCTACAAAAAGGACATCAGGTAAATGTCACTAAACAGTGTTTAGTTGAATTTAAAATAGGAGGATATAAGGATGAAATACTATGTGATGTCATTCCCATGGATGTTTGTAATCTATTGCTGGGTAGACCATGGCAATATGACAGGAATGTGATTCATGATGGGAGAAAGAACACATACACCCTGGAGAAGAATGGGAGAACTCGCATGTTGTTGTCAATTAAGGATAAAGAAGTGAAACTAGAGGTGAGAAACACTGTAATTCTCATGAGTGGGAAGGAACTTCTTAAGGAGGTTAAGAAGAAGGAAGAAACACAATTTATTGTGGTCAGGAAGCCTAGAATTGTTTTAACCAGTACAAGAGTGGATGATTTACCAGAGGAAATCCAGAAGTTGTTGGAAGAGTTCGTTGATATAGTAGTGGACGAACTACCTTGTTCGTTGCCACCGATCAGGAGTATAATTCATCACATTGATCTTATACCTAGAGCCAGTTTACCAAACAAAGCAGTGTATAGATTGATGTCACAGGAGAATGAAGAATTCAAGAGACATGTCCAGGATTTAATGGACAAAGGATTGTCTTGAGAAATATTCAGTCCATGCGTTGTTCCAATAGTGCATAACCCAAAGAAAGATGGAGGCTGGAGGATGTGTACAAATTCAAGGGAAATCAATAAGATTGCCATCAGATATAGATTTCCATTGCCAAGGATGGATGATTTGATGGATTTCTTGAGTGGAGCAAAGTTTTTTTCAAATATTGATTTGAAAAGCGAATATCATCAAATTCGGATGAGAGAAGGTGATGAATGGAATACAACATTCAAAACGAATGAGGGGTTGTATGAATGGATTGTTATGCCATTTGTCTTAACAAACACGCCAAATAATTTCTTGAGATTGATGAATGAAGTCCTAAAATAGTTTATCGTGAAGTTCATCATTGTATATCTTGACGATATATTAATTTTTAGAGAGACAAAAGCAGAGCACTTAAAGCATTTTGTTACAGTAATGAGGAGATTATAGCAATATAAATTGTTGATAAATATGAAGAAATCAACATTTATGAGGACATAACTCATTTATTTGGGTTTTTTTATCTCTGCAGATGAGATGAAAATGGATCTGGATAAGGTAGAGGTGATTAAGAATTGGCCATCACTGAAAAGTGTGTTTAAAGTTCGAAGCTTCCATGGTTTAGCTAGTTTTTATACGAAATTCATTTGAAATTTTAGTGGGTTTAGTGCACTGATGATGGATACGGTGAAGAAAATACATAAATCTTTTCACTGGACAGAGGAAGCACAGAAGAGTTTCAATTTGCTGAAGAAGAAGATCACTGAACAACCAATTCTGGTTTTGCCAGACTTTAGCAAGACATTCCAGGTCAAATGTGATGCTAGTGGATTTGCAATTGGAGTGGTATTGAGCCAATAATACAGGCCGATCACATACTTGAGTGAAAAAATGAATGAAGCGAAGGTTAAGTATTCCACATATGACAAAGAGTTCTATGTGGTCATACAAGCGCTGAAGAAATGGAGACATTATTTGGTTCCTAAAGAGTTTTTTTTGTACAATGATAATCATGCTTTACAATTCGTGACTCAGCAGGAGAAGTTGAACCAAAGACATGTTAAATGGGTTGAATACATGCAGACTTTCACTTTTTCAATTAAGCATATTTCTGGAACTGCTAACAAAGTTGTTGATGGTTTGAGCAGGAAATGTTTGCTTATGCAGTAATTTAGAGTCATAACTTTGGGTTTTGATAACCTCAAAGAAATGTACAGAGATGATCCAGATTTTAAAGAGGCGTATGAGGCATCTGAGAATCCAATTCTTAGGGACATAAGCAAGTGGACCGAATATATGATCCAGGATGGATTATTATTCAGGGGCAATCAGTTATGTATTCCAAAATGCTCCATGAGGGAGAATCTGTTGAAAGAAAAACACAGTGGAGGATTGGCCAGACATTTTGGTCATGAAAAAATGTTCTCAAAGTTGAATGGCACATATTTTTGGCCAGGGATGAGGAAATATGTTAAGAAATTTGTGGATAGATGTAGGATTTGTTAGTACACAAAGGGGAAAAGACAGAACACAGGGTTATATCAGCCATTACCCATACCTGAGAGGCCATGGGATGCAGTGAGCATGGATTTTATATTGGGGATGCCAAGGACACAAAGAGGATATGATTCAATCTTTGTGGTGGTAGACATATTTTCAAAGATGGCACATTTCATACCATGCCAGAAAACCAGCGACGCAACTCATATTGCAAACCTATTTTTCAAAGAAGTCATCAGACTTCACGGCTTGCCAAAGAGTATAGTTTCTGATTGAGATACCAAGTTCGTGGGACATTTCTAGAGGACTTTATGGAAGAATTTGGGGGCAAGTTTGTCATTTAGCTCAATGTATCATCCTCAGACGGATGGGCAGATAGATGTTGTGAAGAGGAGCTTGGGATATTTGTTGAGAAGCCTAGTGATTGAACACCACAGTCAGTGGGATCACATTCTGCCATGGGTGGAATTTGCTTACAATGATTCGCTCAACAGAAGCACAGGGCAGATTCCATTCCAAATTGTATATGGAATGCAGCCAAGGGGAGTTTCTAAATTGAAATATTCGGAACAGAATGAAGTCAGGAGTGCTAGTGCAAAAGACTTTGCAAAAGTGATGAAGGAGCTTCACAGCCGAATTAAAGAACGATTGCAGGGTTCGAGTCAAGAGTACAAGCGTAGAGCAGATCAACACAGGTGAGAAATTAAATTTGAAGTTGGTGATATGATTATTGCACATCTGATGAAGGAGAGGTTCCCTAGGGGAACTTATAATAAACTGAAAATGAAGAATATTGGACCATGCAAGGTCGTGAAAAAATTTGGGGCAAACACATATGAGATTGAATTACCCGATGGGATCGAAATTTCACCGATATTCAATATCTCAGATTTGTACCCTTACAAAGATGAAGAAGCAAGAGAACGGGATGAACAGACAGAATTTCAATGGACCAAACAAATTCCCGTAGCTAAAAGGCCACATATGGAACATATAATTGATAAGAGGATCACCAAAAAGACTGGAAGGAAAGAATATTTTGAATACTTGGTCAAATGGAAGGGACATCCAGTTGAAGATGCCAGTTGGGAGGATGAAGCCAAAACTCAGAAGCATGGACAGACCATGCAAGAGCTCATGAATAGGATTCCATGAAAATTTTCAAGTGAGGGAGTATGATGCAGGAGCATCATCAACAGCCAAGCGAGCGTGAAGGCAAAAGCCAGCTGGGAAAAGCACCAGCACATTTTAGCACGTTTTAAATATGTTTTGAAATTTTTTTGAAAGTGAATGTGAGGATATTAATGTAATAAGATAAGAGGAGTACTTTCATTTAATCTTAGATGTTGTAACAGATCTAAAGAATTTTTTTCTAATCTGCCAATGTAAAAAAGCATTTAAGCCCAGTTAATGAAAGTAGGTAGTTTTGAATTCTAGATTAGACAGTTCATAGGAGCATAGGAGGGAAAACGACTATAGACACCCTCATATTTGTATCATTCTATCATTAGATAATTAACACATTAGCACAGAAGAGAGGAGAGAATTCATAAGTAGAGAGCTGTAGAGAAGAACCCATGTACAGGAGCATTTGAGTTAATATATGAAGCTTTGACTCAGATTTCATGGTGTTATGATGATTTTTGTTTACACATGCTGAATGGTATGCTTATAGATGGTTTATTCTCTCTGTTATTCATTTTCTTTAATACTGTGTTGAATATATGATTTCATATTGAATGTTTGAAGTCTGAGAGAATAAAGAGAATGAGATTCAATTGTTTCTCTTCCTAAGAGAGAATTTCCTGCAAGAAGTGTAGTGAGACATCCACAAGGTGTGCATTGACAAGGTTTATGAGTCTATCTCAGAAATCTCAAGAGAGATACCATTGTTCTCATTCCAGCAGAAGTGAAAATGAAGCACATGATCCGTGCAAGGCATGCGCAGGCTAGCTGAGTCCTTAGAAGTTATTAACTAAGGTGGAAGAGAGAAATACTATTGTTGTAGAAGGTGCACAGAGTCGAGAGTTCAAATATGTAGAAGTATTTGAAGGTCTTCTGCAAGGAGTGTGAGCAGAGGCCCTTTTTCGAGGCTTGAATTTACCAAAGAAAGTTTAGAAAGGGTAGCGCCTTTGAATTATTCAAGGGAACGCAAAAAGCAGAATCGTTAGGTAGAATATTGAGTTTCATAGAGATTATTGAGAGAATAATCGAACGGTTGAAATTATCTGTGGATAATTCACGAAGTGGTGGGGACCGTAGGATCCAGGAGAGCTGCGGGGAAGTTACGTGTTGGACGAACCCATCCTTCGAGAGGCAGGATCCAACATGGACCGTGATCGTGACTATTGGATCCGTCAAGATCATTTCGGCAAATCGAGGTTTGTAAGTACGGAATGCGAGTCAAAACCCTTGGTTGCTCGAACTCCCGAAGCGCGAACTGGATTATCGTGTGTGAAGGTGAGGAACAAATTTTTTGGAAATTCGGAATTTCGGAGTTCGGAGTTTTGGAGGTCCTAATGACAAGAGATCGGGACATAGCAGAGTGAAAAACCTGAAGTTGTAAGTCGCGACAAAATATTTGTGTGTATTTTGGGATTTCGGCACTTCGGGTGTCGAAAATCTGAGGAGACAGTGTTCTGAATCGAGAGTATCGGACTCCTGGTACCCGAAAACCTGAAATCATGTGGGCCATCAGATCGATGGGAGGATAGCTCAAGTTACGAAAGCCGATATCTTGGATGATAGGTGGTGAGAACCCACGTCAGAAATAGAGCACCATTTGAGAGGACAGATGGCGAGTTTTCGTCAATAGTCGGAGTCAGACAATGTTGACTATTTCAGGGTTTGGGGGTTGGAGAGTCAAGAAACCTCACGTCAGGATTCACGAAATCGTGAAGTCCAAAACCCCAAAAAGGTGAAAAATCCATTGGGAAGTCAGTAATTGCTGAATGTGTCGGGATTCAGCATTTTATGACTTTAGGAGACAAGAGATCAGGATTCCTTCCTCTGGGATTCCCGAAATCACGAAACACGATATAGAAGCAGAGGAGGACGCGACCATGATTTCGGCATTTCATCATTTCGGGTTTTAGCAAGTTGAAAGGTCGAGAATATCGACAACGGAGTTCCCAAAATTGTGAAACCTGAAGTCCCGATTTGAAGAGGTGTGTGGTCATATTGTTGGAAGGAAGAATAGGGTTGGTGCCTGGTGCTTGATCACATAGGCTCAACTCATAAGGACCTGTGGATACACTAAGAGTGTATGATATATTTCCCGAAAGGAAACCAAGGAGTTAATTAGACTCAAAGGGCATATTTGGAAATATTCTACGTGGACCTTGGCCCGAGGGTCGTGGGTCTACGTTATTTGTGGTATTAGAGCATAGAAAGAGTTCTTTGCTTTCTATAGAAGAGGAGAGAGAAATTTTACAGTCATGCCGCCAAGGAGAAGGGACAGGCAATTACCCGATCCAGCAGTGGAAAGTGAAATGCGCGAACTACGTGTCAGGCTTGATGCCATGGAGACAATAGAGAGGTACATAGTCGATGTTGGAGATATCAGCGAAGATGAGAGTGAAGATGAAGCTGAAGGAGAAGAAGTTGTGGCCGAAGATGCTGTTGAAGAACGCCTATTCAGGGTTGTTGCAAGGATAGGTGCCAGAGCAAAAATGGACATTCCAGTATATGAAGGAAACCTGGATGTTGAAGAACTTCTAGACTAGATTACGGATAAGTACTTCGACTATGAGGATGTCGAGGAAGACAAGAAGGTCAAACATGCTGTCACAAGACTTAAAGGACATGCATCATTATGGTGGAATGAACTGCAGGCTGACAGACGCTGTAAAGGCAAGAAGAAGATCAAAAGCTGGGACATAATGGTTGTGAAGATGAAAGAAAAATTCATACCCAAGGATTATCAAATTACTCTGTTTTGGAGGATGCAAAATTTGAGACAGAAGTTGGGTTCAGTGAAAAAATACACTGAATAATTCTACAAGATCAATATCAGGGTAGTTCATCGGGAAAGTGACGATGAAAAGGTTTCCATATACATAAATGGTCTGTGATATGACATTCAAGACGAGATGAGCATGATGACCCTTTAGAATGTAGAGGATGCTTATCATATGGCTCTGAAAGATGAAGAGAAATTGAGACGAAAACAAGGTCAAAGAGGCTGAGGCTGAATTCAAGCCATAGGCAAAACAATTGCCCAAGATAGAAGTCATAAATCTAAATAAGATGGGAAGAAACCTCAAACTCATATTGAAAGAGGCGGAAGCTCACAGAGAGGGAAGTACGCTGATAGAAATACATTTGCTCGTACCAGAGGAAGAGGAAGAGGCCGAGGAGGTGAAGTGAAATGTTTTGTCTATGGAAAAAATGGACATAAATGCTATGAATATCCGAATAGGAATAAAGAAGGTGGTGAAACTCACATTTACAAAGAACAAGGATGGAATGTTGAGGTAGAAGATGCTGAGGGTGGAAGATCTTTAATGATAAGGAAAGTTCTCTTAACGCCATAGAAGGAGGCAGGGAACCCATCCCAAAGGAACATAATTTTTTGGACTGCTTGCAAGACCAAAGATAGAGTATGCAAAGTCATAGTGGACAGTGGTAGCACAGACAATCTCATTTCTATAGAGATGGTAGAAAAGATGGAGCTGGAGACTATCGTACATCCAAGTCCATACAGAGTTTCGTGGCTACAAAAAGGACATCAGGCAAATGTCACTAAATAGTGTTTATTTTAATTCAAAATAGGAGGATATAGGGATGAAGTACTATGTGATGTCATTCCCATGGATGTTTGTCATCTATTGCTAGGTAGACTATGGCAATATGACAGGAATGTGATTCATGATGGGAGAAATAACACATACACCCTGGAGAAGAATGGGAGAACTCACATGTTGTTTCCGATTAAGGATAAAGAAGTGAAACGAGAGGTGAGCAACACTGTACTTCTCATGAGTGGGAAGGAACTTCTTAAGGAGGTTAAGAAGAAGGAAGACACACAGTTTATTGTGGTCAGGAAGCCTAGAATTGTTTTTATCAATACAAGAGTGGATGATTTACCAGAGGAAATCCAGAAATTGATGGAAGAGTTCGCTGATATAGTAGTGGACGAACTACCTTGTTCATTGCCACCGATCAGGAGTATAAGTCATCACATTGATCTTATACCTGGAGTTAGTTTACCAAACAAAGCACCGTACAGATTGACATCACACGACAATGAAGAAGTCAAGAGACAGGTCCATTATTTAATGGACGAAGGATTGGTTTGACAAAGCTTGAGCCCATGTGTTGTTCCAATAGTGCTCAGCCCAAAGAAAGATGGAGGCTGGAGGATGTGTACAGATTCAAGGGAAATCAATATGATTACCATAAGATACAGATTTCTATTGCCAAGGATGGATGATTTGATGGATTGCTTGAGTGGAGCAAAGTTTTTTTCAAATATTGATTTGAAAAGCGAATATCATCAAATTCGGATGAGAGAAGGTGATGAATGGAAGAAAGCATTCAAAACGAATGAGGGGACTGTATAAATGGATTGTTATGCCATTTGGCTTAACAAACGCACCCAGTACTTTCATGAGATTGATGAATGAAGTCCTGAAAGAGTTTATCGGGAAGTTCGTCATTGTATATCTTGACGATATATTAATTTTCAGCAAGACAGAAGAAGAGCACTTAAAGCATTTAGGTGCAGTAATGAGGAGATTACAACAAGAGAAATTGCTGATAAATATGAAGAAATCAACATTTATGAGGACATAACTCATTTATTTGGGTTTTTATATCTCTACAGATAAGCTGAAAATGGATCCAGACAAGGTAGAGCCGATTAAGAATTGGCCATTACTGAAAAGTGTGCTTGAAGTTCGAAGCTTCCATGGTTTAGCTATTTTCTATAGGAAATTCATTCGAAATTTCAGTGGGATTAGTGCACCGATGATGGATACGGTGAAGACAAGACATAAATATTTTCACTGGATAGAGGAAGGAGAGAAGAGTTTCAATCTCCTGAAGAAGAAGATCACTGAACAACCAATTATGGTTTTTCCAGACTTCAACAATACATTCCAGGTCAAGTGTGATACTAGTGGATTTGCAATTGGAGCGGTCTTGAGCCAAGACGACAGGCCGATCGCATACTTCAGTTAAAAATGAATGAAGCAAAGGTTAAGTATTCCACATATGACAAAGAGTTCTATTTGGTCATACAAGCGCTGAAGAAATGGAGACATTATTTGGTTCCTAAAGAGATTGTTTTGTACAGTGATAATCATGCTTTACAATTCATGACTCAACAGGAGAAGTTGAACCAAAGACATGTTAAATGGGTTGAATACATGCAGAATTTCACTTTTGTGATTAAGCATATTTCTGGAACTGCTAACAAATTTGTTGATGCTTTGAGCAGGAAATGTTTGCTTATGCACGAATTTAGAGTCAAAACTTTGGGTTTTGATAACCTCAAAGAAATGTACAGAGATGATCCAGATTTTAAAGAGGCATATGAGGCATATGAGAATCCAATTCTCAGGGACAGAAGCGAGTGGACTGAATATATGATCCAGGATGGATTATTATTCAGGGGCAATCGGTTATGTATTCCAAAATGCTCCATGAGGGAGAATTTGTTGAAAGAAAAACACAGTGGAGGATTGGCCGGACATTTTGGTCATGACAAAACGTTCTCAAAGTTGAATGGAGCATATTTTTGGCTAGGGATGAGGACAGATGTTAAGAAATTTGTGGACAGATGTAGATTTGTCAACACACAAAGGGGAAAAGGTAGAACATAAGGTTATATCAGCCATTACCCATACCCGAGAGGCCGTGGGATGCAGTAAGCATGGATTTATATTGGGGCTTCCAAGGACACAAAGAGGATATGACAATCTTTGTGGTGGTAGATAGATTTTCAAAGATGACACATTTCATACCATGCCATAAAACCAGCGACGCAACTCATATTATGAACCTGTTTTTCAAAGAAGTCATCAGATTTCACGGCTTTCCAAAGAGTATAGTTTCTGATCGAGATACCAAGTTCGTGGGACATTTCTGGAGGACTTTATGGAAGAAGCTGGGGACAAGTTTGTCATTTAGCTCAGCGTATCATCCTCAGACAAATAGGCAGACATAAGTTGTGAACAGGAGCTTGGGAGATTTGCTGATAATCCTAGTGACTGAACACCACAGTCAGTGGGATCACATTCTGCCATAGGCGAAATTTGCTTACAATGATTCGCTCAACAAAAGAACAAGGAAGATTCCATTCCAAATTGTATATGGAATGTAGCCAAGAAGAGTTTCTGAATTGAAAGATTCATAACAGAATGAAGTCAGGGGTGCTAGTGCATAAGACTTTGCAGAAGCGATGAAGGAGCTTCACAGCCAAATTAAGGAACTATTGCAGGGTTCAAGTCAAGATTACAAGCGCAGAGCAGATCAACATAGGAGAAAACTTCAATTTGAAGTTGGTGATCTGATTCTTGCACATTTGATGAAGGAGAGGTTCCCAAGGGGAACTTATAATAAACTGAAAATGAAGAAGATTGGACCATGCAGGGTCGTGAAGAAATTTGGGGCAAACGCATATGAGATTGAATTACCCGATGGGATCAGAATTTCACTGATATTCAATATCTTAGATTTGTACCCTTACAAAGCTGAAGAAGCAGGAGAAGGGGATGAACAGACAGAGGTTCAGTGGACCAAACAAATTCCTGTAGCTGAAAGGCCACAGATGGAAAGTATAACTGATAAGAGGATCAACAAAAAGACCAGGAGGAAAGAGTATTTTGAATACTTGGTCAAATGGAAGGGACATCCAGTTGAAGATGCTAGTTGGGAGGATGAAGCAGAAATTCAGAAGCATGGACAGACCATGCAAGACCTCATGAATAGGATTCCATGAAAATTTTCAAGCGAGGGAGTATGATGCAGGAGCATCGTCAGCAACCAAGCGAGCGTGAAGGCAGAAGCCAGCTCGGAAAAGCGCCAGTACATTTTAGCATGTTTTAAAAATGTTTTGAAATGTTTTTGAAAGTGAATGCACAGATATTAATGTAATAAGATAAGAGGCGTACTTGCATTTAATCTTAGACGCTGTAACAGATCTAGAGTGATTTTCTCTGATTTTCCAATGTAAAAAGGAATTTAATCCTAGTTAATGAAAGTAGGTAGTTTTGAATTCTAGATTAGACAGTTTAGAGGAGCATAGGAGGGAAAACGAATATAGACACCCTCATCTTTGTATCATTATATCATTAGATCATTAACACATTAGCACATAAGAGAGGAGATAATTCATAAGCAGAGAGCTGTAGAAAAGAATCCATGTACAGAAGCATTTGAGTTAATATATGAAGACTTGACTCAGATTTCATGGTGTTATGATGCTTTATGTTTATACATGCTGAATGGTATGCTTATAGATGGTTTATTCTCTCTATTATGCATTTGCTTTAATACTGTGTTGAATGTATGATTTAATATTGAATGTTTGAAGTCTAAGAGAATAAAGAGAATGAGTTTCAATTGTTTCTCTTCCTGAGAGAGAATTTCCTGCAAGAAGTGCAGTGAGACGTCCACAAGGTGTGTGTTGACAAGGTTTCTGAGTCTATCTCAAAAATCTCAGGAGAGATACCGTTGTTCTCATTCCAGCAGAAGTGCAAGTGAAGCATAGGAGTCGTGCAGGGCATGCGTAGGCTAGTTGAGTCCTTAGAAGTTATTAACTAAGGTGGAAGAGAGAAAGACTGTTGTTGCAGAAGGTGCATAGAGTCGATAGTTCAAATAGGCAGAAGTATTTGAAGGCATGCCACAAGGAGTGCGAGCAGAGGCCCTTTTCCGGGGCTTGAATTTACTAGAGAAAGATCAGAAAGGGTAGTGTCTTTGAATTATTCAAGGGAAGGCATAAAGAGGAATCTTCGGATAGAAGATTGATTTCCATAGAGATTCTTGAGAGAAGAATCAAACGATTGAAATTCTCTATGGAGAATTCATGAAGTGGCGGGGACCGTAGGATCCAGGAGAGCTGTGGGGAAGTTAAGCATTGGACGAACCCATCCTTCAAGAGGTAGGATCGAATGTGGACCGTAATCATGATTGTTGGAGCCGTCAATATCATTTCGGTGAATCGGGGTTTGTAAGTCCGAATGTGAGTCAAAACCCTTGGTCTCTCGAACTCTCGAAGCATGAATAGGATTATCATGTGTGAAGGCGAGGAGCATATTTTTCGGAAATTTGAAATTTCAGAGTTTGGAGTTTCAGAGGTCTTGATGAAAAGCGGTCGGGACACAGCAGAGTGAAAAAGCCAAAGTCGCAAGTTGCGAGAGGATATTTGTGTGGATTATTTTTATTTCGGCACTTTGGGTGTTAGAAAATCTGAGGAGACGGTGTTCTGGATCGAGAGTCTCGGACTCCCGGTACCCAAAAACTTGAAATCACGTGGGTCATCAGATCGGTGGAATGATTCTTGGCCATTGATTATGTACAACCTTTATTTCAGAGTTCGGAACTTCGAAAGGACATAGGAAGTAGTGATAGGAGGATAGCTCAAGTCTGGAAAGCCAATATCTTGGGTGATAGGTGGCGAGAACCCACGTCAAAAACAAAGCATCGTTTGAGAGGACAGATGGTGAGTTTTCGTCAATAGTCAGATTCAGACTCCGTTGACTGTTTTGGGGTTCAGGGGTTGGAGAGTTAGGAAACCTCACATCAGGATTCACGAAATCAAGAAGTCTGAAACCTCGAAAAGGTGAAAAATCTGTTGGGAAGCCAACAATTGTTGAATGTGTCAGGATTCAGCATTTCGGCACTTTAGGAGACAAGAGATTGGGATTCCCAAAATCGTGAAACGCGATACAGCAGCAGAGGAGGACGCGACCAAGATTTCGGCGTTTTGACATTTCGGGTTTTGGCAAGTTGAAAGGTCAAGAATCTCGACAACGGAGTTCCCGAAATTGTGAAACCCGAAGTCTCGATTTGAAAAGGCATGTGGTCATATTGTTGGAAGGAAGACCAGGGTTGGCGCCTGGTGATTGTTCACATAGGCTCCACTCGTAAGGACCTGTGGATACACCGAGAGTGTATGATATATTTTCCGAAAGGAAACCAAGGAGTTAGTTAGACTCAAAGGGAAGATTTGGAAAGATCCTACGCGGACTTTGGCCTAAGGGTCGGGGGTTTGCGTTAGAGAGAAAGGAAAGAATGGCAAGGTTTGAAAAGTGGTCAGAAGAGATTCAAAAAAGGGTTACAGAGATACTTAGGAGAGGCAAGTGTTCCACAGTCAAATTTTATGTATCAGAATTTTTTACTGCAAAACGTGTAAAATGGAAGAGATCATGATGGGGTAGTTCAGCGGTCGGTTTGTATATTTGTGGAATTCTGAAAAAGTGGCTATGTATGGAATAGGGAAGCGGTCGGGCGGACTCCTTCTCAGAATTGAGGATTGAAGTTTTCATGAAGGGACCAACCCGACGACGCGAAAATGACATTCCATGATGTTTGAAATTAGTTCTTTCTAATTGCATGCCTACAAATAAGATCTTATATATAATTGGTAATTTCTAATTGCAAAGGGGTGCGGGCACAGGAAACAGTGAATAGGAACTGAATATTTCTTCAACCCGCCAAATGAATGATCCACCAAAGAAATTCGAAGAAATGGCAAATAATGGAAAGTGGACAGACGGGCTTGAAAATGGGGTGACAATAGTTCCAAAGAATACATAAGGACCCGACGGTTAAATTGTATTTCTCGGAAGTTTTCAATGCAAAATGTATACCACGGAAGAGGGTATGATAGGTGGAGTGTAATATGGAAGAGGGTGTGTTCTGAGTCCATTTGTAAATTTGTATATCGTGGAAGTGACGGTACTGTTTGCAAGGCATGGAACAATAGAAGTCCAATCTAGAGCCACCTACTGGGAATTCGTGGTCGGAGAAGTGTCTTCATCTGTCAATTTGTCTATCGCGGAACTCTGAGGCATTTTATTATCCAGCCAGCCCACAAGTCAAGTTGTCAATTTCTATAGTGCAGAACTATGGGTGTTGTTTGTAGGGCACAGGACTATAAAGGAAATGCTTTTCCCTTTAATGTAGCATCTGTGGCACAAATGTGGTATGCCTCGTTTTAGCACTTTTCCATCCGTAAACAAAGGCAATCTTGAGCCTGCCATCCCTAGAGCCCGTGTGTCAGTTTTTATATCATGGAGGTCCGAATGCAGTTTGGAGGTCATGGAAAAGTAAAAGTGTAATGTTGAGCCAGTCATCACGCAAGTCTGCCTGTCCATTTGTATATGGAATAACTCTTGGTTCTACTTGTAGGACACAGAATAATAGAGGGCCAATTTAAAGAAAGGGGAAGCGCTCGTTGGAAACATGTGAATCCGCCAACCTGTTCAACAAGGAATTTTTGGAAAAAACTGCTTAAGTAACCAGGAAGAGAAACTACAGGGAATAAAATAGTGGGAAAATAGAAAGGCAGAGGGAAGTTTTCATAAGCACGAATTGGTTTCAAGGAAGCCCCATTGTTGCAAAGCCATCATTTTCTACTAATTGTCAGTAAATGCATTATTGAAGATTAGATTTTATTGCAACCTGTGCTTGTAAGTATGTTTTTGATACATTCTTCCATTACTGTAACATATTAACTTAACTATTAAACTTCATTTTCTACTCATTGCCATCAAATGCTTTGTTGAAGATTAGATTTTATTGGAACGTGTGGGTGTAACTATTTTCTTGATACATTCTTCTATGATTGTAACATATTAACTTAAGTATTAAACTTCTTTCATTATGGTTTGTTATCATTAAAACTTAATAACTGCACACCTAGAAACAAGAATGATGATTTTGCTGCAAGATTGTACATTGCTATTGCTATGTTCTATCTGCATTACGAATAGAATTGAACGTTGGTTTGAAACTGTGTGTAATCCATTTTTTGTTTGCATAAAACGATGGTGGATTGACAGAGTACATTGTTGTATAATTGTTACATGTTCCATATTAGAAAAAATAACCTAAGTAAACACAATATCCAGGAACTATGACAACACCGAACCTGCCAATGAGAACAAGCATTAAATCGAGAAAAGAAGTAGAAATGAAGAATCCAAGGCAAATTTTGTTAAGAGAAAATCCATTTAGAAAAATAAGAAAAACCAGAGTATTGTACATCTATCCTTAGAAATTGGACCTAGTTCTTCGGGCCAAAACATTGAACGTATTTTCCACAAACACAGGCACGAGATCCACAGTATGCAACATCCTTGCAGTTTTCCCCTTGATGAATCATCCTGTGGTGAAATTGATAGTTTTCAGAAGCTTCCCGTGAGGAAGAAGACGAAAAACATTGCAGGGAAAATGGAATATCCCTTAACTAAAACCGCCTTTGCATATTCAAAAAAACTTCATGGACACAGGTTGCAAGTGAAATTTCACAGCTCAAATTAGTTCAATATGGGTGGAAGGAGATGACTAGTAGAAAAATTCCTTCCAACAATGAGAGTTCTGAACCTCATTCTCGAAGATGTTAATTGTATATCCAGAGAAGAGGACAATAATTGCACTCTGGATTTTGATTTCTGTGAAAATTGCATATATGGTAAACATAATCGAGTAAGATTCCCATATGTTGCTACAAGAGAAAACGAGATCTTAGAGTTGATACACAGTGATGTGTTTGGACCTGTTCCTATTCCATCCCTAGGTAAATCTATGTATTATGTTTCATTCATAGATGATTTTTCAAGGAACACATGGATTTATTTTCTTAGAAAGAAATCTGAGGTATCTGATAAATTTAAAGAGTTTAAGGCTCTAGTAGAAAATCAGACAAAGAAGAAAATAAAGGTATTGAGAACAGATAATGGTGGAGAATCCTGCAGAAATGAATTCGAAGAATTTTGAAAGAAGTGTGGTATAGCAAGGCTAAAGACTACTCCATACACTCCTCAGCAGAATGGAGTTGTAGAAAGGATGAACAGGACACTGATGGAAAAATCAAGGAGCATGCTCAGCGGTGCCAGGTTAGGACAAGAATTCTGGGTAGAGGCAGTGGTTACAACATGTTACCTGGTCAATCGATCACCTTCATCAGAGTTGGATGATAAAACTCCACATCATCAGGTATGGTATGGAAAGAAACCCTCTCTTCAACATCTTAGAGTGTTTGGTTGTGATTCTTATGTACATGTTCCAAAGGAAAATAGGAATAAGATGGATAAAAAGGTTGAAAAGTGTATCTTTATTGGTTATAAATATGATGTGAAAGGTTATAAAATTTGGAACCCAGAAACCAAGAAAACTGTTTATAGTCGAGATGTTGTTTTCAAAGAGGTAAAATATGTGTCCAAATAGGAATTCCTACCAATGCAAGACGAACCTGAGAAAATAGAGCTTGAGTTGGATGATGCAAAATCTGAATCATCTGAAGAAGAGGATGCAGAAGAAGAAGAAGAAGAACCTCATACCCCAGTATTAAGGAGATCAGTGAGAGATAAAAGGAAACTAGAAAGGTATAGTCCACCTTATTTACATTCCAAATTTTCTTTATCTATTACTGATGATGATCCCAGAACTGTCAGGGAAGCAGTGAATTCATAGGATAGTAAACTCTAGAAGAAGGGCATGGTTGAAGAAATGGATGCCTTGGATAAGAATGAGGCATGGGATATAGTTGAGTTTCCAGTTGGAAGAAAATATGTTGGTGGCAAATGGTTGTTTAAGAAGAAGTTTAATGCACAAGGTAAAGTGGAGAAATACGAAGCTTGGTTAGTAGCAAAAGGTTATTCCCAAGTAGAGGGAATTGACTTTAGTGAGATTTTTTCTCTTGTTGCTAAGTTAACTTCTATTAGATTTATTTTATCTATTGTTGTTGCTTTTGATATTGAAGTGGAACAGATGGATGTGAAGACAACATTCCTACATGGGGATATGGAAGAAGAAATCTACATGAAGCAACCAGAAGGCTTTGTAGTGAAGGGAAAGAAAGAGCTAGTCTGTAAGCTAAAGAAGTCACTATATGGTCTGAAGCAATCACCTAGGATGTGGTACCAAAATTTTGACACATACATCCTTGGATTGGGATTTGTAAGAAGAAGGGATGATCACTGTGTATATCCCAATTAGGTTGGTAATCACTTCAGTTATGTAGTGTTGTATGTTGATGACATGTTGTTGGTAGGAAATAACATGGATGTTATCAAGGAGGTGAAATCATAGCTATCCTCCAAATTTGACATGAAGGATCTCAGTGTTGCTAACTTCATTCTTGGAATGGAGATTAAAAGAGATCATGCAAACATGAAACTCTGGTTGAATCAGATAAAATATGTTGAGACGATATTGCAGAGGTTTAATATGCATGGAAGTAAACCGGTCAAGGTTCCTATTCCTATAGGTGTAAAGTTATCTATGGATTAGTGTCCTAAGACATAGGAAGAAGAAGAGGACATGTCCCATGTTTTGTATGCCAGTGAAGTTGGCAGTTTGATGTATGCAATGGTCTGTACTAGACCCGACATTGCACATGCAGTGGGAGTTTTGAGCAGGTATATGTCAAAACCAGGGAAGGAGCATTGGACAACAGTAAAGAGGTTCTTCAGGTATCTTCGTGGCACTACTAGTTATGGATTGTGTTACCAAGGAAGACCAGGATTGGACAGAGTGTTGGACATACATGGATTTGTTGATGCATATTGGGCTGGAGATCTAGATCATAGAAGATCTACAAGTGGGTATGTGTTTAACCTATTTGGTGGAGAAATCAGTTGGATGAGCAAAAGACAGGCTGTAGTGGCACTCTCAACTACAAAAGTTGAATACATGGCAACCACTCATGCAAGCAAGGAAGCAATATGGTTACAAATATTGTGTTTAGGTATTGGGTTGGTACAACAAGCAGTGAGATTAGATTGTGATAGTCAGAGTGCAATCTTCCTGGCAAAGAACCTAGCTTATCATTCGAAGACAAAGCATATTGATGTTCAGTATCACTTTGTGAGAGACGTGGTTGAGGAAAAGAAGGTGTTGCTGGAAAAGGTTGACACTTTGAAGAATGTTGCAGATTCATTGACAAAGTCTGTGAGAATAGAAACACTCTCCTGGTATAGAGTAATAATGGGCATTATTTCCCTATATTTTTGACTATATAATCCTCTGGACCCCTGGATGCAACGAAAACAATAAGTGGGATAATGTTGGGTATGTGTTATATTCTTTGCATGTGTGTGTGTGTGGGTGCGTCAAATATGACAAATATGTTTGACGACCCCTCTAGTAGTGTTGTCTGTGTCATTTGCATCGGGCGCTTTCTTAGGGGGGTCCCATTTGGGGCACGTATGCCCCCCCTGGTTATGTGCAATGTTCAACAACGGGCGGTAGCCCATGGCAGCGCCCTGAAAAAAAAAATTGGGTGGTTTTTTCTATTTTTAGCGGTTTTGTAAATTAATCCCAGATTAAGGGATTAGGGTTTTGGTATCTACGGAATACCTAAAAACATTGTATATATATATTGTATGGTGAATGGTGAAATTCGATATAATGAATATAATAAAGGTTTTCCCAGTTGAGGGTTTCCGGTATAAATCTTTGTGTACTATGTGAATGAGCCATTGATTAATTTTTGTTTTTCTTAAGAATCTATATGCATTGCTTTACTTCGCAGGTTTAAAACCTACACAATGGAATATCTCCTCGAGTCTTCCGTTGATCAATGACAATCTCCAGGGTTTGTGCGGAATGAGCTATAACCATTACAACTCACTAATTGCATAATTAGAAAAATGTGTGAATCTCACGGTGATGACGAAGAGAGATTAAGAATTAGAAATTTCTTAAAGGCGCCAACTCGTCAGTGCACAAAAATAGATTGCATCATGTTTGAAATGAAAACCTAGAAAGGGTAACATACTTCTGCACAAATCTTAGTTTAATTCATAGTAATGACAAATCTTCTCCGGATTTCTGGACATTAATTATAATCTTAACGGTCCCTGTAGGATGAACTACTATCATTAAAGCTTAATTACTACATATCTAGAAATAAGTATGAAGGCAGCGGTGATGGTGAATTGCGACGAAGAATTGTACATTTCGTGTACCCGCCAACCCGTGAAACTGATTCCAAGAAATACCTAAGTATGGAAAGCGGTTGTCCAGGTTACAAAATAAAAAGGGCAGAAGATATACCTAGGAGACATGAAGCGTCGATGGTCATATTGCATCTCAGTGACAGATATCGGTTGTTGTTTGTGCATAGGGGGACAACAGAAGCGCAATGGCGAGAGGGTAATTTGTATATCGTTGAACTTCAGGTTCTTTATATAAAAGCATGAGACATTGGGAAAAAGGACCAAGTAAACAGAAAGAGAAATCATATGAGATGAAGGGGGTTTTATTTGCTAATTTGTAAATTGCAGAAGTAAGGGTGCTAGTTTCACACGGCAGAACAATGGAAACGCAATGTTAAACCCTCCTCTGCAGGAACCCGCGATTGAATATGTACTATAAAATATGAACATGAGATGTTATAGAGAATGTACAGATCCCACATTCCATACTTGGCCACTTTTTGGATTGCGCATTCTCGGACTGGCGAGCTCTAAATTGGGCATCCATTGTTCCATGGTCTACAAATAGCATCCATAATTTCATGATATACAAATTGCCCAGCGGACCTGCAGGCTAGCTTGGTCAAAATTGCACTCCTTTTGTTTTGTGTCATACAAACAGTACTCAGAGTTCCGCAATATACAAATTGACAGGCAAACTCCAGGGTTGGCGGCCTCGAGAGTGCCATTGTTTACAGATTCTAATCCCTATCAAGTATTTAACATTATCTAAAAAAATTATTTTGAATACTAAATTATTAATATTAAATATTGATATTGTACAATTTAATTAGAGAAGGACATTTGTACAACAAGAAACGGGGAATTCATCAGTCGCTGGGGATGGTGATATAAAAGTAAGTGAAATCTGAATACATGAATCTGTCAACTTCCTTACCAAGAAATTTTCTGAAAAAAATGAGGAATACATAAAATCTACTTTTATAAAGTACTGACATGAGATTTTATAGAGCATGTACTGTTCCTGCATTCCATACTTAATCCAATCTTTGGATCACAGGTTCTCGGGCTGGTGGGCTCAAAATTGGGCCTCTATTTTTCTGTAACCTACAAATAGCACTCAAGTGTTCCGTGATATACAAATTGACAGACAGATTGTTCGCCTGGGTCGCTCAACATTGCATTTCTATTGTTCTTTGTCATTCAAACACAAATTCACAGATGGACTCTAGGGCTAGCAGGCTCGACCTTGCGATTGTTTACGAATGTTGATCCCTATCAACTATCTAACACTACCTAAAAATATTATTTTCAATACTAAAGTATTAATATTAAATATTCATATTGTACAATTTGATTACATAAAATTATAAAAGGATGTGAAATATCTTATTTCAAATAAAAACCCTCATATTCAAAAACTTGCATTCCAAAAATTTTGTATAATATGAAACGGGCAAGAGGTTGGTTAGGCTACTGATATAAAAATGGGTGGAAATCTGAACACGTGTATCCGTCAAGTTTCGCACCTAGAAAATTTCGCAGGAAATGAGTTATACATACCAAATATGCACTTTTATAAAGTATGGGCATGAGATTTTATAGAGCATGTACGCAGCCCTCATTCCATACTTATCCACTTTTTGGATCGTGGGTTCTCGGGATGTCGGGCTCAAAATTGGGCTTTTGTTGTTCCGTGCCCTAAAAATAACACCCAGAGTTCCGCAATATACAAATTGACAAGCGAACTTTTGGACTATTTGAATTTTAATGGCCTGTTGTCGATGTATTAGCACAATTGGACTTGGGCCAGTTTATATTTTTTTTTTACAATATCAAACGGAGAAGCGGTCGGTCGAACTGGAGATATAAAATTAATTGAAATTTGAATTCATGAATCCTCCAACTTCCGCAGCTAGAAGTTTTTTGAAAAATGAGTAATACATACTATGTACTCTTATAAGGTATGGACATCAAGTTTTTATAGAGCTTGCACGAATCTTGCATTCCATACTTTGCCACTTTTTTGATCATGGGTTCTCTGTCTAGCGGTATCAAAATTGGGCCTCTATTGGTCTGTATCCTACAAATAGCATCCAGAGTCCCGCGATATACAAATTGATAGGCAAACTTGCAGATTGGCTCGCTCAACATTGCAGTTCTATTGTTCTGTGTCTTTGAATCAACATTCGAAGGAAACGAGCAATACATACTAAAGATGCACTTCTAAAAACTATGGACATGAGATTTTATAGAGCACATACAGATCCCTCAATCCATACTTAGGCACTATTTGGATTGCGGGTTCTCGGTCTGGCGGGTTCAAAATTGGGCCTCTGTTGTTCCATGTCCTACAAATAACACCCACATTTCTGCGATATACAAATTGACAAGCGGACTTGTGAGCTATTTGAATTTTAAGGCCCTCGTGTTGATGTCATAGCAGATTTGGACTTGGGCCATTTTATATTTGTTTATTACAATATCAAACGGGGAAGCGATCGGTCGGGATGGTGATATAAAAGTAAGTGAAATCTGAAGTCATAAATCCGCCAACTTCTGCACCTAAAAGTTTTCCGAAAAATGAGTAATACATACTAAGTCTGTACTCTTATAAAGTATGGACATGAAATTTGTATAGATCATGTATGGATCCTGCATTCCATACTTGGCCACTTTTTGGATCGCGGGTTCTCAGGATGGGGGGATGAAAATTGGGCCTCTATTGTTCTGCACCCCACAAATAGCACCTACAATTCCGCTATATACAAATTGACAAGCAAACTTGTGGGCTTCCTGGCTCAACATTTCACTTCTATTGTTCTGTGTCCTCCAAACAACACTCGGAGTTCTGCGATATACAAATTTACAGATGGACTGCAGGGCCAACTTCCGCACCTAGAAATTTTCTGACAAATGAGAAATATATAGTAAACATGTACTTTATATGGACATGAGATTTTACAGAGCATGGATGGATCCTTCATTCCATACTTAGGCACTTTTTGGATCGCGGTTTCTCGGTCTGGAGGGCTCAAAATTAAGCCTCTATTGTTCTGTTTCCTACAAATAACACCCAGACTTCCACGATATACAAATTGACAGATGGACTTGTGGGCTCTCTGGCTCAACATTGCACTTTTATTGTCCCATGTCCTCCAAACAACACTCAAATTTCCACGATATACAAATTCACAGAAGGACTCAAGGACTGGTGGGCTCAACATTGTGATTGTTTACGGATGGTCATCCTATCTAACATTATCTAAAAACATTATTTTCAAATACTATATTATTAATATCAAGTATTGATATTGTACAATTGAATTACATAAAATTATCAAAGGATGTTAAATCGCTTATTTTGAAAAAAAGGAAGGAAACAAAAGAAAAAAAATTAAAATTCTATCACCACAAGAATAACAAGGACCAATTTGAATTTTAAGGGCCTCTTGTTGATATCATAGCACAATTGCACTTCGCACAGTATATATTTGTTGATTTCAAATTATTCCAGGAGATTAATTTTACCAAGTTCATGGAATAAGCAAAAATGCTAAAACAACAACCAATTTGAATTTTAAGGGTCTCTTGTTGATATGATAGCACAATTGCACTTCACACAATATATATTTGTCGATTTCAAATTATTCCAGGAGACTAAATTTACCAAGTTCATCGATCAAGGAAAACTGCAAAAACAAACCACATACTACATTTGCATCACATCACCATAGAAATGATCAGGCGGATTTGCGGGTTAGCTGGATAAAAAAAATTCAATACTATTGTTTTGTGTCCTCCAAACAATAGTAAATCTGTAAATCGCGGACCCCCAAAAGACAGGGAAGCAATCTTGAACCTGCCAGCCTGACACCCGCAATCGACAAAGTGGGTAACTATGGAATAAGGTAGAAGCGCAACCATAGGTGTGAAACCGCTAGTCTGCCAACCGGCACAACAAGGCATTTTCGGAAAGAACACTAAGCAGATGAATTAGAAAACAAAAGGGATAATAGAAAATGAAAAAAATAGAAATAGGGAGGGAAGAAAGGCCCATTGTTGTGAAGCCATTATTTTCAAGTCTAATATTATATGCCCCCACCCGGTTTGTATATTTAATTTACTAGCACAGTTGGTATACCTTTTACAAGATTGTACCACAGAACCCTCTACTGTTGCATAGAACAATTCATCTTCATGTCCAAGCAACCTTTTTTTTCCAAGGAAGCAACGACAATTATGCAATGGACATGGAGGAAAATTAGTATGAATAAAAACATCTAAAAGAAAGAAAAACAGGTCTATTTACCTGCCAAAGAGTCCATCACCCTCCCCAACCATTATGTTTGTTTAAATGCAGCAATGCAACGAAAACACAATGGACATGAAGTAGGTTAGTATGCAGGAAAGCATGTATTGAAGATAACTTATAATGAATACAGACATGTAAAATAAAGAGAAACTGTTTTATTTACCTGTGAAAGAGCCTATCATCATCTCCAGCCACTCTGTTTGTTTAAATGTAGCAATGCAGTGAAAAAACAACATGCATGAAGAAGGTTAGTATGCAGGAAGGCATGTAATGAACATAAGTTACCATGTAGGAAGGCACACAACATGTACATATAATAAACTAAGTGAACACATACAAACAATAAATGAAATACAAAACAATGCAATATGAAATAATAGTACAAGAATCCACCTTTCTATATCCTCTTCAACCGATGCAGTTAAGACTCCGTCGTTTTCTCCAACTATTCTGTTTGTTTGAATGTGGGAACGCACAAAATACAACGAACATGAATGGAAGCTGGTATGCACCGGAGAACAAGAAATATGTACATATACCAAAAGAGACTCAACGAACAGTTTAGAAGATAGGTAGAAACATGAACTTTTGTGCTTCTCCATCCATAGTTGTTAACGTGTAAATGTTTTTGCCCTGCCCAAAACATATTACAAGCCACAAAATATTATGAAATTGCATGGCCGTAGCTAAATGATTTTTGGTTTTATGTGGCAAATTATCCATATATGCTTCCACCGATGGAAATACATCTTATTTATCCTCTACACAGACTGTTGTTCCCACGATACAAGTTTTTGGTTTTCCTTGGCAAACTACCCAAACATGCTTCCAGACATAGAAATATAATCTTGCAGAATCTTTGGTGTACATATCATAGCTCAATTACAACACAAATTGTATCGTGTGCACACCAATCTGTGTAAAGGAGAAAGAACATGTAATTTCATATGGGCACATCTGACCATACATGGTTTATAAATGTACCTTGCATATGCTTTATTCTAACAAAAAAATAGCGCATATTTCAATTTCACATGTAATCCTCCAACAATTTTGCATGCAACTATTTTCTTGCATGCCACCATTGAAGCACCAGCAAAATCTCACAACAGAATAGATACTGACGTCAGTAGACAGGGAAAATAACACAATTGCATGTCGAATCCTGGGTGCAGGGGCTAAACACTGTAAATCACCCCCATAAACAATAATAATCCAAAAAAAGAAAAAAATCTCCAACCATCGGCTTTGGACCCCAACCCTCCAAGGCCGAATCAAACAAAAGAAAACAGCAACAAGCACCAAACCAGCAAGAAAGAACGAACATGCCAAACTGCACCCCCCAGGGCCCCAAAGCGTAAACCAGAGCCAAACAAACAGAACCAGCAACCCACGAACCAACAAGAACCACTGAGCCAGTAAACAACATATATATCTCCAATGATAACGAAATTGCAGCCGAAGCACATAAGGAACCAGAAACATATGACGACCATGCCACTACAAATAAGCAAACATTCTTACTTCCAAACTACAAACACTAAACACCAAACAAGGAATATAAAATGAAGCTATGGCATGGAAACTTACTCTGAAACAACGAAATGCAGAAGCACAGGTTGAATCGAGAACTAAACAACAACAACCAACAACTGACGAACCAACGAAGAAGAAGCACTCACCGAACCAGTAAACAATGTATGTAGATTCAACGATGACAAAATTGCATTGCAAAGGTAGAAGAAGGATGAAACATACAATGGCTATTCAACTGGCGGTGGAAAACAACAATGTACAAATTCACTGTAACATTGTATGGAAATTTTCGAGGAAAAATGCACTCCGAGAAGCGTATTTAGATAAACATTTAAGCCTGTCAGGCTGTCTAAGGACCTCGCGGTATGAAAATATTTAAGTTGTCAAGACTGTTGGAGGACCTCGCATCATATAAACATTTAAGCTGTCAGGCCTATTGAGGCATCTCGAAATAAGTGTCAATACATTTCAATACAAATACATGCGGCAAGGACATTATAAATAGTGGAATTCTCAATCACTATAAAGCTTGGATATCAAAACATTTCAATATGATTAGTACAAATAAAAACTTACGGATATATTAAGCTAGTAGGAAATGCTAACACAAACATTCGAACTAATGCTAGCATTAATCCACCTTCAATAAATACATAGGAAAAATATATTATTCAAAAGGACTATATACGAGAAATTTTTTGGATATGTTGCCATATAAAACATTGGGAATAGCGAAGCCAACAATAAGGCCTCCAATCTCTTATCCAATCAAATAATTACATATATGCTACTTTTTATTATATATAAATATATGCTTTTAATTCCCTAGCTCCAACAATAGGTATTATGCAAATATTTCTAGTCAAAGAACAAACTAATATGTAGTCAACAAATTATCGATCGCTATAGTCCCTCTATGCCTATGGTAGGTACTAATAACTTTTTAAATATTATTGTAATGGTTTGAAAAATTATTGTTAACTAAAAAAATAATGTAAAAGAAAATTAGAATGTGAAATAATATTCTCCTTTGAAAATTCCAGCTCTGTATTGAGATTTTTGTAATCACACGAAAAATTGCGCGAACGATTTAATCGTAATGGGTATAAAGTGTCGATGAATTATCTAGAAGCTGTTTTTTGTTGAATGGAGATTTTTTTGCAAACTTTCTTTATCGAAGAAATTTTCGTAAACTTTCAGATAAAGAAATCTAAATAAGATTCATTCCACGTGAAGTTCTATAATTGTGGAAGAACTCAAGTTACTTTAAAATAAAGAGTTTCTCCATGTGTAGAGTTATAATTTTTGAGACTTGTGAACAAACTAATTGAACTAAAGATTTTTTTCCAAATCTATATAGGGATTTAAATCGAAGTGAATTACCACTTGAGTTATAGAGACTTTAAACATGTGTATATCTATATAAAATCTGGATCTAGATCTATCAAGTACCAAGCACTAGAGATCCAATTTTGGAGACTTGTGAACAAACTAATTGAATTATTTATTTTTTTATTTTTTTTCCAAATCCATTCATATAGACATTTAATTTTTTTTATTATTTTATTATTTCATTTTTTATTGTTGTTGTTTTTTTAATTAAATTGACCACCCCCTCTCAGTGTGATCGATGTGTCCAATAGAAATTTAATCGATGGGAAAAAAATTAGGCTTTAAATTTTTTAAGCGGGCAATTTTCATTGAACTAGTATTTAAAAAATTTTAAATGTTTAGCCCATATATTATAATAAAAATTATATATGGCATATAATTTGTTCCCTATAAAATAGTAATAAAATCAATGGAAAGAGGGTTCGCCCTCAGTATTTCATGAACCAATTTCCAATTCGCCTCGATTTTTTAGAATGGTACTTTTTTTGTGATTGCATCCCCCATATTTCTTAAACCATGTGGTTTTGGGAATATTTTGCCCAGATCTCCTCGAAATAGTTCACCTCCATCTCCTCAATTGAAGGCTTTATGACATTGTTTTCAGCCATGGATTTTCTTGACGAATGATTTCGCCCTATTCCCATTTCCCATCTATTTAGGGTTTCAGAAAATGTGAATGAGGTTATTAACATGACACCTTTGCCTCATTCCACTTTGGTGATGATGATGTCTAATAACACATTCTCATTGTCTAAGTTTGAGATCACGTGTCCATGTAATTCTACCTTTTCTCCAGTATTTCCTTGGGTTCATATGCAGAATGGAGAAATAGTTTTTGCAGAAGTAGTTGCAGTAGAAACAGTTGCTACAGCCTCAACCTGGTTGAATCTAATCCAAAGAATATGCTTGATTATCACTAGGGTTTGAACCTGGGTCAATTTATATGGAATCAACCTATCTCAACCTCTATACCAGATCTTGATGGACATCTTCAAGGACTGGAATTGATTTTGTGCAAGTATATTATGTATTTGTATCTTGTTCAACTTAGAACAGTCTCAGTTTTTTTTTTCCTGCATTGATATCTGAACAGGTATGTGGATCTTCATGTTCTTCTTCTAAATCTAGATTAAAGGTTTATTTTTTCATAGCATTTGTGCTTTGTGCTCTTTCTGCATTTTTGTCTATATTCCTTTCATGGTCCAAACCTTTATCTTTTCTTGTTGCATTAACAAGTAGATCATCTTCCTCAATTCTCACATTATTATTTGGAGCTCTTCTGGATTCTTTCTAGTTTTCATATATTGTTATTGTCAAGTCTTTTTTCCATGCCTCATTATTTTTTGGACACATCCCATCAACTTTTGTTACTGAAATAATAACTGGACTTCTGTGTGATTCTTTTGTTTGGTCTATCAATGATGGATATGATATTATTTCTTGTTGGTCAATTATTCTATTTTCTAGCTCTTTTAGATATTGAATACCACTTATATGTGTTCAAGTTATAGTGTCAAGTCTCTGTTTCTTGAGCTTGTTCCTCTATAGTTGGAGGAGAGTGTGATTTTTCCTTGTAGACACACATGCTTGTTGGTTCTTGTGCATTTTCCACATTGTTACTTTCAAGTTTCGTGGTTTCACAGTTTTCTACTCCATCGATAGCTATATAATGATATTAAAATGCTAAATATAGACCATGTCCCACCTACTACTCCCTCCCATGTTGAGGATTATATCACATCTGTCTCTTCTTACTGTGTTTTTTGTTTAGTTTTGGTTAGAAATGCAAATGTTATTTCATATATGAGCAGGTGAACATTTGATCAAGTGAATATGGTGAATGGTACACTTTTCCATGGTAGAATGAATTCTTGGCCTTGAAAGGATTACTTCCACAAACCCACTTTACAACTAATATTTTTTTTCATCTCTCCCAAAATTAGATTTCCTTGCCAAAATTAGACCTTTTTTTTTTTTGGAGGAAATTGTCATTGCATTAATGATGGATTGAATGAATTTTTAACAACAACCAACATTACAGTTTAATTGGGGACGAGATTTAATATGAAAAAGGTACACATATTCATATGGATTAAAAACATCATTGATGGTAGTTTTTGTATTAATTGATGGATTAAGATTTATTCTCACTGCGCATGCAATCGATATTGATTTATTGAATGTTCTCAATGGGTATTAAGCTTCATTTCTGATTGATTTTATCATGGGTAGGTTTATGAAATTTTGAATTATAGTTAACTATGTTTGGAAGGGGATGATTAGATGCCATTTGTAGTCATAAATCCCTCTACAAAGGTATGCTAGTTGGCCTCTTAAGTATATGAAAGAAGATCTTATATTATTTGAAAATGGGCATATTTTCTTTTTTGTTAGAAATTTTACTAGAGATATCAATTTCAACATGTTTTATGTGTAACAAGATCTGGATGATGAATGAAGTTTTTATATTCTAAATTGTTTTTTTAACCCTTTCATGGTGGAATTTTTATCCAATCATGATAAGTTGTCCCATTAAAATTCTTATTCTGACCAAAATTTACTCGTTGAATGTAAAACTAATGCCCATAAGGTCTTTTGGTTGACTGTAAAATAGTAATATAGATTTAATGCCATTGTAGTGGCTACAATCACAATGTTTGGTATGATAACTTATCCATTTGAGAATGGGAGACCAAGATATATTTTTTTGTAGAAGAGGAGTATATTTGTCTAGTTGTATAAACAATTCAAAGGCACCAACATAGATGCATTTGGCCTTATGAATAACTAACACATACCCATGAAAGTCAGATATATAGAGGGTGGACAGGGGGAGGATGAGAATACGTCATATCGGTCCTACAACCAATCAAATAATAGAATAATAGGAGCTGTCACCCCAATTGGCATAAGCATCATGGAATTGAAGGATATTTTATAGTTGTAGAAATAATTCCAAGGTACCAACTTAGATGCATATGACCTTATTACTAAATAACACACACACACACACACACACACACAAATTGGCCACATAGAGGTTCAATGGTGGGGAGGTTAAACAAAAGTCATATGAGTTTTCTACAATAAAAGGAATATCAGTCATGTAGCCAATCAAGTAATAGGCTAATAGTAGGTGCCACGCCATTATGGATGTCCTTGTCGACATAATAATCATGGCATGTAAGGAGATTTTATAGTTGTAGAAACAATTCTAAGGAACCAATGTAGGTTTATTTGGACTTATTAATAACTAACACACACCCATGGAAGTTGGCCACGTAGAGGGTAAATGGGGGGGGAGGTTGAGAAAAATGAATATGAGTTCTACACAATCAAAGGATTATTAATCTTGTATCCAATCAAGTATTAGGATAATAGGAGGTTCCACCCCACTATGGATGCCCTCATCAACATAATCATCATGTCATGTAAGGAGATTTTATTGTTGTAGAAACAATTCCAAGGCACCAACATAGACGAATCTAACCTTATTACTAGCTAACATACACACCCATGGAAGTTGGCCACATATAGGTTCATTGGGGGGAGGTTGAGAAGAAGGAATTTGAGTTATGGACAATCAAAGGAATGGCATTCCTGCAGCCAATAAAGTATTTGGATAATAGGAGGTTCCACACCACTATGGATGCCCTCATCGACATAATCATCATGGCATGTAAGGAGCTCTATATTTGTACAAATAATTCCAAGGAACCAATTGTTGGTCTGTTAAATTGTCTAATTAAACATCCAATTCATTCAATTGTCAACCCGGGGTAAGTTTGTTATTGCAAGGTTATTATAGAATATATATGAAGGCAGTAACCCTTAACTAACACTATATGAAAACATGACTCACCATTCCAATCATCATAATAGTGAAAACAAATACTATTAACCAGTCTAGATTTAAGCTTATATTGATTGAAAGGCACCGAGCTAACTGCTCTTGTTAAAAAGAGAGAAAAAAATCCACACCAAACTAAATGACTCATAACAGAAAAAATACTAATGCAGGGATGAAATGTTTTCCTTATCTTAATTAATTGAAGACACTTTGTTGCCAATGGATTAAGGATTCACATATTGACTATAACTCAATCCCAATTTCAATATTGAATCAACTAAACTCCTAAAAGTAAAATCAATCATTGAATTCAAGAATCACTCTCGCTGGAAATGTAGCTAATCCTCACAATTACTAAAATGAAACTAAAAAATCACTTGCTGGGATTAAAATCAATCCTTGTTTGAACCAAACATTTTCTAGAATCAAATTAATCAAAAACTCACTTTTTGGAAATAAAACCAATCCTTGTTAGGACCGAAAAATTTCTGGAATGAAATTAATAAAAAAATCACTTGTTGGAAATGAAATCAATCCTTGTTCGAACCAAAAAATTGTTGGAATGAATTTAATAAAAAACTCACTTATTGGAAATGAAATCAAGAATGCATTTTTAAAGTGGATCACACCATAACAGTAATGCCAACAAAACAAAATAATTGAATCTATGCACCACGCATCCAAACAAAATAAATACTAGAAAAATAATATGATGAACGAATGAAATTAACTACCTACTAATAAAATAGAAACAACCCTTGTAAAGAGTAGGGCCCTTCCTCCTTAGCAAGGGATGAGAAAACTATATAAACTACAACTTAACCACACATAAAATTGAACCATAACTTACCATATATTTTATTATTCAAAATCAGGAGGTGCATATACAAGTGTTGTTCTTCATCACCCAAATCAACTGTTCTCTATTTTCCCCAACACTAAACTAACTTGGGAGCAAAGATGCTCTGCCTCTTAAACTCCCTTACCTATCTAATCTGGGAATATTACAATTACGAACAACCTTGAGAAATTTTTGATTCTAAAGTTGTTCCATGTCATCTAAATCAAGGTACAAAATAATATACAAAATATTGCTTGTAATGGATTACAACTTGGACAATTTCTTATAGGGGTTTAATTTGTTAAATGTCCTATTATTTAAGACGATGAACCATATTCGTGACATTCAATAATATTAACTTGAAAAAAAACATGTCATCAAGGAGACTGGTCGCTACCATGAATTCACAAGTCAACAATCTAATCATCATCAATACAAGGACCTCTAGAGTAACAGTGTCTTGAAACAACATCACCATAGAATAACAGTACTATGTGGAGTAGCAACACCTCGGAGTAGCAACACTTGTGAAACAACATCCTGGAGTAGAAATACCTCGGAGTAGCATCACTTATGAAACAATATCCTGGAGTAGCAACGCCTCAGAGAAGCAACATATGTATCAGTCGAATGTTCTACAAGGGTTCTTGATACTTCATTAATAATCACCCAAAAAAGACATCATTCTTCCCTAAATGCAAGAAAAACTTAAAGAATCAATCCATCAAGTGGATTGAATATACCATTATCAGAAGGTAAAATCCTGGGCCATCATGTCTATGAAAAGGCATAAACGATAGATGAAAGATAGAAAGTAGTGGTAAAATAGTAACAAAAAGAGTATCAATTCCTAAACCCAACCCTTCAGCTAACTGAAGAAACTGCATGTCCTCATGCAACTCATTAATCTGAGTCCACATCAATATATTGTATATGAAGAGTAGTGAGGTTGTATGCCCCAACAATGTCCTCCTTAACATCCATGTACCCATTTCTCATTTTCTCTTCTATCCATCAGTCTTCATCCTATTATAGCCGATATTGTTGTTGATATTGTCTTGTAGGAAGCCAGATCAGAGGGAATTTGTACCTGAGACCGAGTCACCTAGACCCACACTGCCTAATACACTCCATATACTTATTGACTCTCTGTAGAGCATGGGTGAAGTTAAGATAACCATATGGGTCTCTTCTTTTCAATATCTCATCGAAGACTTCCCATATGAGATGAATGCCATCCAGGGATTCCTTCATCTGCATGTTAATAAATCTAGGAAAAAGGTCTAAGATGAGGATCTAGACCTCATTGAAAATAGAAACCCTTCCTTATGAGCTAAGAAACTTGTTGTAGGCCTTTATTATGTCAGTGATGGGGGTAGGTTCCCCTCTAATCCATAACAATTTCCTGGCCTGATATATATTGATGGCTTCATAGGCTGCCTTCCACCTTGCATGGTTGTTAAAAAATGAGATGAAATACCTCAACTGAATATCTCCTACATATGGTGATAAATTGAATTTTCTTTCCCCGAAGAGAATAAATTCATGAAAGTATAGTTCACATAACAAATTTTGGTCTACTAGGATGATCTAAAAGAAAATGTTCAGAAAGGAAATAGTAGTGTCAAAGTTACAGGGTCTACCTTCTTTTATGGCTTCCAACTAGAACAAGGTGAACTTTTCCTAAATAAATAGTGGGTAGATAGGAGATAGATTTCTACATTTCACCAATTCTTGTGCCAGGTCACATATTTTTACCTTTGTGTTTTGCACGACTTGTACTTGACCCTCCAACTATTTTAACCTCTATCTCTTTTCCTTCATCTTATGCCATCTCTATTCTTGGAACGCCAACTCTTCTGCCCATATTTCTCTCAAGTCTCGAACAATATTCCTATGTTCCTGAATGTAAATTAACCCTTCATGAAGTGAAAGGGATAACTGCTTCCAATTGTGGATTTCATCGACCAACATGTTAACGTTGAGGTATGTGTCTTGGTTTATGTCTTCATCCAATTGGGATTCTTGATTTTCAAGCATTCCTGGTTCTTATGTAACAAAAATGTCGTCATAAGGTTCTTGCATATTTTTTGGGGAATATTATTATGTTCTATCCCCATTACACTGAGATTATTCTCCTGGGTTCAGGCATTCTCGTCTTCAACATTATCATCCCCCAGGGTTTCAACATCCTTTCCTCCCATATTTTCAACAACCTTATCTTCCTGAGTCTCAGTACTCTTTGCATCCAGTACTATTGGTTCTTGTGTGTCAATAGCCTCTGGAATATGATTTCCTATGTCATATTTAGAAGGTTCAATTGTCTCCTCATCTCTATATTTTTCTCTTTCTTCCTAAGTTGCAGCTTCCATATCGATGGCAGGATTAAGTTCCCTTGTCTCTATACCAAGTACTACTAGTTCTTGTGTGACAGTATTATCCTAGACATATTTTCTTTGGATATTTTGGTTTGCTCCAACAACCTCATCATTCTCTTCAATTAAAAAAAATTGAGTGCCAACTAAATTGAATTTAGGTGGTAGCGTATCATTTGGTGTGCACCCTGCCTATTCAAGGATTTCTCCACAATATGGACAAAATTGTTTCTTGAGTCCATCATCCTTTGATATTCTAACCGTGGGTTCTAAAGGGGAGCATGATTTATCTACTAATTGGGAAATTTAAGCCAAGTCTCCCAATCCTAGAAGAGTTTCCCCTTTTTAAAATTTTACTTTTAAAACCCTAAGTTGTTCCTCTAGTCTATACTTTTCTTCTTTTAAATAATTTACTTGCTCACGCAGGGATGGCACGTAGGAACTGGTACCTCTTTCATTTTTTTTTCCTTTTTCTAAGAAATTTATTTCTCAATAGGTTCTTATGGGAACTCAACACTGGCCAATGGCTCAAATGGTTGGGCTGGTGCTACTACTGAATAAGACCTGGTTCTTCTCCTAGGGAGGTCAATATTATCTTCTCTAGATGACCTTCTTTTTCTTTTCTTTGGTTGTGGGCATTCTTCTATGATTTGATAGGGTTTATATTCTTCCATAGGAGGGTTTTCTCCTATAATTCCCACTTTGTCACTAGACGGGGGTGGCGAAGCATTATGCTCATATGAGGGGTTATTTGGTAATTCCTCCTTGCCAATATCTTCTTCCTCGCCAGCGTATTCTTTATTTATCTTTATATCCCCTACACTTGGTTCCTTTTCTATGTCGTTCTCTTCAATTTATGTGTCTGCTTCTAGTGTGTAATTATGAAAATTAAAACTCAAAGAAGCTGGAAATTATAAACATGGGGTATTTTTTTACATGGTTTTTTAGTGTTTTTTTGTTTGATTCTCTGTTAACGCCTTTTCCTTAAATATTTCTTCAAGTAGTTTGCTACTGCTTATGAGAAGCAACTAGGGAAACTGCTCAATTTCGTAATAGGTAAGCAATTTTTTTTAGTACATTTTGTGTAAAAAGGAAGATAATGATAGTAGAAATATCAACTTACAAGTAGAAAACAACCAACAAACATGGTTTTCCTAGAAAGGTAAACCAACAAAAAATGGTCAATTTACATGTTTAGGGGTGGCAATAACAAACAATAGAAAAATGACAAATAAAAGAACAAGAAAATAAGAATGGAAAGATAACTCCAAATTGCAAGGAAACTTTGGGCTTGAGGGCTGCCCTAAAGGATATCTACATTTCCTAGATGCCACTGAAGGCTAGTATGCACCAATCCTTTAATAAATCTATACAAAAATCACTTAAATAAACAAGATTCATTATAAGAAAAAATAAACATGTTAAACCCAAGAAAATAATAAAAGACCCTAGCTAACAAATCCCTGAAAAGAGATAGACAACATAATAAAAAAATCACTAATATCCATTAACCATTAACCAATAATGATTCAATCCCAACAATCAAGTGAAAACAAGTAAGTACAAAATATTAAGAACCCCTCGAAAATTTCAGCAAAACTTAATTACTTTATTCAATAATTCCCCTATAATACAAAATCATTCTTCTTATTTATAAAAAAAGGGGAGGCTAGGGTTAGGTTAGAAGGAACACGTCACTTTTGGAAAATTGATTAATGGATCATCCAATTTTTATTTTTATTTTCAAAAGTGGAAATCAAATCTGATTTGAGGCCTCCAATTGGGCCTCCTTCCAACATCGTGTTTAGGTTAAAATGGCATCACAATTACTCCTACAAATTCTACATAAATTATGAGAAAAAACTCTAAGTGATATAGTTGTAACTACATTCTACTCTTCATTGAAGTCACTAATAGTTTAACATTGTTCATTGTTCTAAACTTGGACGTATAGTTTAACATGCAAGGAAATATCATTTCCAGTCTTCTCATAACCTCAAACCCTTACACGATCAACACAAATCTCTTCCATCAACACTCAGGTAAACGACCTTCATGATGAACTAGATACCCAGGATAAGTTAAATATATTCCATGTGTTGATATTTTGACTGTCACCAAGTAGCTCATTCATAGATTTCAATTGAAAACTTGACATAAAAATTGTCGCTTGGAAATTGAGCCAGGTGTTTAATGTTTTCCCATGATTTCCTTGACATACAAACAACAACACTTGGCATTGGGGTTTTACAATGTTGCACCCTTTTTTATTTTCCCAATGGAAATTATCCCACATTTCCCAGAGGATAATGTGTTGTTGTTTGTATATACACCAACATTTCTATAATACTTCGACACGTTGAGCACTTAAAATGCCTTGTGTGGGCTCCTCCCTTGGCTTGGTGCTTGGTCTTGAGCGCTGACTTGTGATGTGAATTGTTTTTTGTGTTGTGTTGTCTTGTATTTTGACCTTGGTATGTGGAGTTTGATGATGAGTTTGGAAACTTGGAGATTTGACTAAATGCCAAATAATTATTTTTTTTATAAAAGATATTAAAACCCTACAAAACACCTGAGACCAAATTAGTAATAAAAACCCCTTTTTATTTGACAAAAGTTGGAAATATTTTTCTCCTAATTGCAACTTTTTGTCATTCCCCATAAGTCACCAACTGGCACCAAACTTGGATTTTTTGGGTTCTACGAAATCACTAATTTCACCAGACGCTGCAAAAGTGCCATAACCCTCTAAAAACAAAAATTTGTATGTGATAACACCTTATTTGCAAGAGGATGATCTCATGAAGGATATATATATAAGTTCTCAAGTTGGAGATCTAAATCCATGGGAAGATCTAAATCTCCCCCAAAATTTCTAAAGGTGTGCTAGAGATGTAGAAAAGAAGGGAATTGCAAGAAACAATGTAGATCCAAAAGTGTTGTGAGAGGGAAGGGATTTGATGAGGCTCCTTCTACAGAAGCAAAAACCTCTGTGCACTAAAGAGGGGAATTTTACTTGTATTCTTCAAGTATGCATGCATATCATGAGGCATGGTTGGTTGACTCAGGTGCATCCTTTCTTATGACTCCCCATAGGGAATGGTTTTGTGAATATGAAAAGTATGATGGAGGTGACGTTTTTCTAGGAGATGACTCAATAGACAAAATAATAGGACAAGGAAAATTCAAGTTGAAGATCATGGATGATGGGATTAGAACACTCCCTAGTGTTCTTCACATCCTAAGATTGGCCAAAAATTTGATTTATGCAAGCAAAATGGACAATGTAGGTTTAAAAACATTGTTTGAAACGAGAACCTGTAGGATGGTTTGAGGATAAATGGTGTTGTTGAAGGGATTTTTGTTTGGAACTCTGTATAAGCTACATGGAATCACTATTAGTGATGGGTTCAATAGTTCCATTTTTACTGAGATTGAAGTTTTAGAAGGAAAAACTCCTACAATCTATAAATAAAATACTATGTTGTGGCATCAAAGACTAGGGCATATCATAGAGAAGGGCCTTTGAGTACCACACAGTAAAGGTATGGATAATTACTCTCTGGAATTTGATTTTTGTGAACATTTATTATATGGGAACCGTAATCATGTAAGATTCTCATCTGGTGCTACGAGGACAGAGGGGATTTTATAGTTAGTGCATAGTGATGTGTTTGGACATGTGTCAGTTCCATCACTAAGTACATCTATGTAATATGTCTCATTCACAAATGAATTGTCGAGGAATACATGTATTTATTTCCTCGGGTGTAAATATTAATTATTTGAAAAATTTAAAGATTTTAAGGCTCTTGTGGAGAATTAGACAGAGAAGAGAATTAAGGTGTTGAGGACATATAATGGTGGAGAATTATATGGAAATGAATTCGAAGAATTTTGTAAGAAGTGCAGAATAACAAGGAATATGTTAGGGCCTAACCTCCCTAACCCCTCACATAGGTAGAATAATATAATTCCATGTAAGAAAGGTAAATATTAATAAGGCATAACAATAAGGAGGAATAAGTCAAATGTAAGAATACCTACTAGAATCTTCTACTTCTAAAAGCATTTTCCTTAGATTGTTCTTTTGGATAGATAGATTTAGTATAAATAGGAAAAGAGGGTATGAGAAATCTTGTCTTGGAGATTATTTTAATAGAGCTCTTCTCTGTTGGAGATTGCCCCCTCGAAGAGGCATGTGAGCATTGCAATCATTAATCAAGGTGCTATTTTTGGTGTTATTCTAGTATTGTTCTGGTTATATCATTGTTTTTCTTCCATTTCTATGATAAAATATTTATGTTATGCATACTATTTTATATCTGGAATACTACAAGTGGTATCAGAGCACCTTCCTTAGCAAAAAAATGTGGGTTAAATTTTTTCAGGGTAGAGATGTATTCTGGTGTCTTAAAGCTATAGAGATCTATCGTTACATGCATAAACCGCGGTCATGGAGTCATACACATGATAAATACAAGAGGTACTTAAGCGCACATCTATTGGCCACACTTGTAACCCATGTTGGTACCCCTTTGAGTGGTAGCACATCAGAAAACACCTTTATAGTGTTAGAAAAACAGGACCGTGGAGAAATAAAATAAAACAAATGCAGAAACAAAACACAGAAGACACACAATACAAGAGAGACACATATTTACGTGGTTCACCCAGTGTGGGCTACGTCCACCAGAGAAATTGCCAGGTCCTTCCTT
>SNQJ01S0000333.1:101904-116904 GCA_010110895.2 Picea sitchensis | reverse complement strand
CCCTAACCTCATCATCAAAGTCCACTTTTATAGAACTTAGTTGATTAGTAACCGTATTAAATTCATTTAAATGATCTGCAATAGACCCACCTTCTAACATCTTCATATTAAATAATCTCTTCATTAGAAATACCTTATTCGACACCGAGGGTTTTTCATACAATTTGGCCAACGTGTCCATCAAACCCTTCGTTGTCTTTTCTTTCGAAATATTGAAAGCCATCGACGCTGCCAGTCTCAACCGTATCATTCCTAGAGCCTTTCTGTCAAGAATCTCCCATTCTTCGTCCTTCATGGCTGCCGAATTCTTTGCTACTCCGCTCAATGGTAGGAATAGATCCTTCTGATATAAATAGTCTTCCATCTGCATCTTCCATAACTGGTAGTTTTGGCCATTAAATTTCTCGACCCTAAACTTTCCATCTTCCGACATTTCTCCCACTCGAACCAGGAACCCTCTTTTCCTGCGAGTCACCTTATGTTCTAATACAAGTTGTTAGAAAAACAGGATCGCGGAGCAATAAAATAAAACAAATGCAGAAGAAAAACACAGAAGACACACAATACAAGAGAGACAAAGATTTACGTGGTTCACCCAGTGTGGGCTACGTCCACCAAAGAAATTTCCAGGTCCTTCCTTTATTATTCTCTAGCAAATGAAGGGATACAACCTACAGCAAAACCTGTTGTAACTTGCTCTTCTTTCTCTCACAGTCTCCTCTCTTAGAATACAATATTCACCATCAATCATAGTCGCGATACATTTCCCTCATAAAAGAGGGTTGCCTTCTAGGGCAAAAAACCCTAACATAATCTCTACCGTTAGATCTGCGACCTTATAATGGATGGTCCAGATTTACAATGAAATTACAATATACTTTTACAAGGCAATTTTTGCTTCAGGGGACGCTGCCCCCGAACCCCTGCTGGGGGCCCGCTTGCCCCCAGACCCCCCAGCCAGGGGGATAGCCCCCCCGGACCCCGCAGAGGGGGTACCCCCCCTCTGCACTCCCCCGCATGGAAGAGTGTACATACTTCTGGGGTGTAAATACTTCATGGGGTATAAACACGGCTGAAAGCAAGAACCTTTGAATCAGGAAGATAATCAGGCTCCACAACCAACATATAGGAATAAGCCTAGATCTCCTGGATCCCTCCATAGATAAACCGATTGGCTGCCTCATTGTTATAGTGCCACCAAGAACAACACTCAGGAAGATACTCTCTAGCACGAGGGTAGTCGGGTAGTATAGCTAAGGACACAGTTTAGCCTCCTTAGTTGGTGCCATGAGATATTGGGTCGAGTACTACTATTGGATCCCACACATATATCAGAGAGCTATAGCATAGGGAAAACCCTTGTCTGTAGAAACCCTGAATATATTACCCCTGGGAACGGAAACAAAAAACAATACAAACACGATCTATTACTGTGAAACTATGCCTTTTGCATTCTGGTTGTGAAATTACTACACATTTCTTCATGTTAAGCATTTGGGAATTTCGTCACTGCAGTATTATTCAGGATGAAGTATAAATCCGTAGGAGTAAAAAAATATATTATAGTGGTATCTCAGACACACTTATTTTATACCTATCCCACTGGGTTCATTTCTTCACCCTGATTCCCGTGATACCTATCATTTTTAACACAATTTGTTTTTGTGGACCCGAACCTTCTCTGACACCCTTATTTGGCCCCTATCCCATTGCATCCCCCTTTTCTCCCTAATCATAGTGGTACCTATCTTTTGACACCCTTCTTCTTAGTGTTCCCACCCACCCCTCCAGACCCCTTTTGTCTCCCTTATACCATTTTCCTACCCATTTTTCCAAATGGCTACCACAAGAGCCCAAGAACTCAATACCTTGATTGTTGACACCCACTAGAAATAGGAAGACATCAAGAATATAAATTCCAACCTTAGACCAATCAATTCGGCTATTGAGATCCTCAAGGAACAATGTTCCTATATGAAATACCTCAAATACCTCAAATCCACCTTTGAACACTTCATGGGCCATTCCTAGAACCCTTCCTCTTCAGAACAACCCTATTATCAGGATGACAATGACTCTTCCCATTACCAAGGTCCTCATACTACCCACTTTTCTCGAGACCTCCACCCTCCCAGAATTGAGGTGAAAAAATTTGATGTATCGGATCCCATAGGCTGGGTCACCCAAATGGAACATTATTTCTCTTTGCATGGAATTACTGATTATTTAGCCATTCTTGGCTATGGTGTCCTACATCTATATCCAGAATGATGACGATGGTGGAAATGGAGAAAAAAGGCACGCCAAGGGTATGTTGCTTGGACACCATTTGTGGCCAAACTTATGACCACTTTGACCCTCACACCCACCATTTAGGTCATTTGACCAAGTTAAAGCAGTCTGGGATAGTAGAAGACTTTAGTTCTGCATTTGAACACTTGGATTTCAGAACAGAGGTAATGCTAGATGTTTTATTTAGGGAATTCTTTATCAGTGGCCTCAAATATGAAATTCTTGCCCATGTTCTCATGGAATTCCCCCAGACTTGGTTGGAAGCTACCCAACGAGCCAAGGAATCACAACATATTCTATCCTCCCAGACCTGCAAATCCTCCTTTCCTCGTCACCCTAAACCCACCCATTATTCCCCTAGTGCAACTCCCCTCAAGATCTAGAAATTAACCAGGGTTGAAATGGTTGAACATCAACTCAAGGGTCTTTATTATAATTGTGATGACAAATATTTTCTCGGGCACAAGTGTAAGGAACATAATCTTTTTATGGTTGTGACTAAGGATATTTCTGAAGAAAATGTTGTTGTTCTACCTATGGAGGAAATATCACCTCCATCTGATATGACCCCACCCTCTGATCCACCAAATATTGATCTAGTGACTTCACTTAATGCCCTCACTAGATTCTCTGCTCCCTAGACTCTCAAATTAATTGGTTACATAAAAAATAGGAAATACATCATCCTTGTGGATAGTGGTATCACCCATAATTTAATTCATCATCGCATTTCCCAAGAAGTCAATTGTTACATCTGTGTCGTCAATAATTTTCAAATCATTATTGTCAATGGAGGTTCCATGAAATTTGGGAGAATATGTGAAAATGTGTGACTCCAAATTGGTCAGTATCACTTGAAATCCCATATTTGTTCTATAGACATGGGTGGTTGTGACATTGTTCTTGGTGCCAAATGGTTACACACTCTAGGCTCCATTCTCATGGATTTTATGGACTTAACCATGCAATTTCGACAGGAGGGACAACAGTATAAGTTCCAAGGCATCACAACAGGCTCCCCTAAGATCATCAATTCCCATCGCATGGAAAAGCTCCTCAAAAGAGGTCATTCAGGAATTATAGCCCAACTCCACTCCATTGATGTTGTTGAGACACATTCTATGAATCTTGACCTCCAATTTATCCTTTCCCGCCACTAAGTTATTTTAACCACTCCCAAAGAACTTCCCCCTTCCCGTGGAGTCCATGATCATTCCATCCCTCTCATCTTGGGTAGTCTTCCTCCCAATGTTCGGCCTTATCGTCATCCATTTTCCCAAAAGAATTAAATTGAGAAATTTGTTCGTCAATTACTAGAAGCGGTTGTTATTCGTCCTAGTACTATCACCTATTCTTCCCCTGTGGTCATGGTACTCAAGAAATAAGGTACTTTGGCGCATGTGTTTTGATTTATGCGCCCTCAACAAACTCACAATCAAAGACAAATTCCCCATTCATGTCATTGATGACCTCTTGGATGAATTGAGTGGTGCTCAGTACTTCACCAAACTGGATCTATGTTCTGTCTACCACCATATCCGTATGAAAGATGAAGACATTCCCAAAACTACATTTCACACTCATGAGGGTAATTATGAATTCCTAGTAATGCCCTTCGGATTGTGTAATTCTCCTTCCACTTTCCAAAGTCTTATGAATCATTTCTTCCATCCTTTTCTCCATCCTTTTTTCTTAGTTTTCTTTGATGATATTCTCATCTATAGTAAAACTTGGCCATCCCATCTCTCCCATGTGAATCAAGTTCTCCATTTACTCTCTAAGCACCAACTTTTCCTCAAACAATCTAAATTTTCCTTTGGTGCCTCAGAAATGGAATAGATAGGTCATATTGTAGGAAAGGATGGTATCAGAGTGGATCCTAAGAAAATTGAATGTATGAAGGATTGGCCTCACCCTAAAACTCTTAAGATATTGCATGGTTTTTTGTGTTTAACAGGCTATTATAGGAAGTTTGTTCGTAATTATGGAAAAATTGCAGCTCCTCTCACTTCTCTCCTTCAAAAGAATGCTTTCACTTGGACTTCAGTTATGGATCATTCCTTACTATACTTGAAATATTCTATGTGCTCGACCCCTATCCTAGCACTTCTAGACTTCACAAAGACATTTTTATTGGAATGTGATGCTTTCGGGAAAGTAAATGGAGTCATTCTCATGCAAGATGGCAGGCCTTTGGCCTTCACTAGCAAAAAACTTTTCGAGCAACATTTGAGCCAATACATTTATGAAAAGTAAATTTTAGCTATTATGAATGTTGTGGATCTCTAGTGTCCTTATTTATTGGGTCAGTGATTCCAAATCAAAATTGATTATCAGAGTCTCAAGTATTTCCTGGAACAACGAATTTCATCTCTGACACAACAAAAATGGGTGACCAAGCTATTTGGTTATGATTATGAGATCATTTACAAGAAGGGAAAAGAAAATGTCATGGCCGATGCTCTTTCCCAGAAATATGAAGAATAAGGGTCCATTTTATCCCTCTCGTTCATTGTACTAGATTGGCTCCAAGTTGTTCATCAGGAATGGATGAAAGACCCAAAATTTATCACATGCTCCACCAATTTCAACACAATTCTTCAGTTTCTCCAAGGTACTCTTGGAACAATGAAGAGATTCACTACAAAGGTCATTTGAATTTATGCAAGAAATAAAAACTTAAATCCACAATTCTTTCTGAACTTCATGCCTCACCCACAGTCGGGCACTCATGGTTTACCAAAACCTATGAATGGGTCAAACGTTCTTTTTTATGGGATGGTATAAAACATGACATCCACACCTTTGTGATTGAATGTGAGGTTTTTCAATGCAACAAGGGAGAAACTGTCAAAGCTCTGGGCACACTCCAACTGCTTTTGATTCCCCCTGCTATTTGGAAAGATACTTCTATGGATTTGATTGTGGGCTTACCTAAATTGGGAAATAATTCAGTCATCATGGTGGTCATATACCATCTCTCCAAATATACTCATTTTTGTGCTCTTCAACACCCATTCACAACTGCCACAGTGGCTCAAATATTCATGGATAATATCTTCAATCTTCATCGCATGACTAGTTCTATTGTCTCTGAAAGAGACCCCACTTTCACCAGCAATTTTGGGCAAGAGTTGTTCAATATACAGGGCACCCAATTGCATCTTATCACTGCCTATCACCCCCAGGAAGATGGTCAGACTGAAGTTGTCAATAAGTGTTTGGAAAAATATTTGAGGTGTTTTGCATCTGAGAGGAAAAATCGGTGGGCTCAATGGCTACCCCTAGCTGAATGGTGGTACAACATATCTTACCATACAACTACTCACATGACTCCTTTTGAATCAGTCTATGGCCAAAATCCCCCATTGTTTCTCTCCTATATGCCAAGGGTCTCAAAGGTTCAGGAGGTTGAAAAAAATCTTAATCTATGAGAGGCTATTATTCATGTCCTCAAAGACAATTTGGTCATGGATCAGAATCACATGAAGCAACAAATAGATCTAGGTCGTTCCGAACAACATTGTGTTGAAGGGGACCAGTTGTTTCTTTGACTACAACCTTCTAAGAAAACTTCACTCAAAGAGGAACACTGTCAGAAACTTACACCCAAATTTTATGGTCCTTATACAGTGCTCAAGCATGTGTGGTCAATGGACTATCAGTTAGTTCTACCGAGTTAGTCGAAGCGCCATCCTATTTTTCATGTTTCCTTCTTAAAGAAGGTGATTGGAACTAAGTGCCAAACTCAAACTAGTATCCCTGAGTTGGATGAAGAAGGTTCCATATGGTTTCAACCAAAAACAGTCTTGGCCCAGCGAGAGTGTCATCTACGTCAGCGCATGATCAAGGAAGTGTTAGTCCAATGAAAACATACAACTCCAGAAGATGCCACCTAGGAACCGACCACCATTCTACAACAATTTTCTCATCTTAATCCTTGAGGACAAGGTTGTTCTTCAAGGGGGGGGGGGCGTTTTAGGGACATAACCTCCCTAACCCCTCACATAGGTAGAATAATATAATTCCATGTAATAAAGACCAATATTAATAAGGCCTAGCAATAAGGATGAATAAGTCAAATCTAAGAAGACCTAATATAAGCTTTTGCTTCTAGAAGGATCTTCTCTAGATTGTCCTTTTGGATAGATAGATTTAGTATAAATAAGAATAGAGGGTATGCGAAATATTTTCTTGGAGATTATTGTAATAGAGATATACTAGGTTGGAGGTTCCCCCCTCGAAGAGGCAAGTGTACATTTCTATCATTAATCAAGGTGCTCTTTCTGGTGTTATTATGCTATTACTCTGGTATTTTTTTGGTTATATCATTGTTTCTCTGCCATTTCTATGCTAAAATATTTTTGTTCTGCATAATATTTTATATATGGAATACTACAAAATAAAACTACTTCATACACACCTTAGCAGAATGGAGTTGCAAAAATGATGAACAGGAAGCTGATGGAAAAATCAAGGAGTATGCTCAATGGAGTTGGGTTAGGACAAGAATTTTAGGCAGAGGTAGTGGGCACTTCATGTTACTTGTTCAATCGATCACCATCATCAACATTGGATGACAATATTCCACATGAGGTATTGACTAGTAAGAAACCCTCTTTTACACATCTCAGGATATTTGGATGTGATGGCTATGTTCACAGTCCAAACGAAAATAGGAGTAAGTTGGATAAAATGGCTAAAAAGTGTATCTTTATTGGTTATAAAGATGGTCTGAAAGGTTATAATATTTGAAACCTAGAAACTAAAAAGGTGGTGTATAGTCTAGATGTTGTATTTAGAGAAATCAAAAATATTGTTAAACATGAAGTCCTACCAAGGAAGAATCAAATATATTGTGTAACTCGATATTGATCACGTCTCTTCTTGTACTTGGAATTTGATTTACATGGAACATCATGAACTTATTTTTGGATGTGTTAGAACCATTCAATAATTTTTTCTACTTTATATTCATTGTTATAAACATGGGGGGACATTTCTTGTGTTGACACAATGGGAAGAGCTACATCAGTTATATATAATGTTTGGAACCCCAAGAACATTTGAAAAGGGTTGTGGCCAATAGAAGGTGTACAAACTGTTCCTACAAAAAAAGATGAACAACCAGAGGATGAAATTTGGAGACTTGGTGATAGAGCATATGAATGCCTTTAATATGGTGCTAAGGTATTTATTGTCTATTTATATTAACATTTTTTATGAAGATAAGTGTATCGGTCTAGTGTGCTCTTTACCAGACTCATGGGATAGTCTAGTTGTATCCACGGGTGGTTATGTAACTACTTTAAGTTTCAATGATGTGGTCTCATCCTTGTTGTAAGAGGATATGAGAAAGAAAAACATGGAAGGATAGAACACAAATTCCTTATTTTCAAGAGGATGCTCCCAGGAAAGAAATTTTTATGCACATGGTTATGTGATATTAAGAAGAAACAAGAATATAACGAAAATTACCAGCAAAACAACATAATGTAGATAATAACACACCAAAATGATACCTTTATTGAAATGGGAGCAATGTTCACTTGCTTCTTTGAGGGGGAAACCTCTAGCAAAGAAACGCTCTATTACAATAATTCACAAGAAAAATCTTTTTCATGCCTCCTACTCTTATTTATAATAATTCTATATTCTAAAGAACACTCTCGATGAATATATTTCTAGAAGTGGAAACTTCTATTAGTTATTCTTACATTGACTTGTTCATATTTATTAGATAGGCCTTATTAACTAATGTCTTCCTTTATTACATGGAAAATATATTATTCTATATATGTGAGGGGTTAGGGAGGTTAGGTCCCTAACATGCCCTCCCCCTTAAAAAGAGCATTGTCCTCAAGGATTAAGATGAGGAAATTTCTACAGAATAGTAGTCAGCTCCCAGGTGGCATATTTTGGTGGAGTATCCTTCCATTGAACTAATACTTCCTAGATGGTGCACTAACAGAGACACTACTCTTGCTGGTCCAATACAGCTTGTGGCTGCAACCAAATGGAAAATTCTTCATATGACTATGGTAGACTGGTCTGAGCATGGAACTTGGTTCCAATCACTTTCTTCAGGTAGGAGACATGAAAAATAGGATGTAGCTTGGAGTTGTTGGGAAACGCTAACTGATAGGACATTGGTCCCACACGTTTGAGAATAGTATAAGAACCATAAAATTTGGGGGGGCATTTTTGAAACTATTGAGATTTGAGAGAAGTATTCTTGTACGATTGTAGACGAAGAAACACTTGGTCCCCTTCATGAAACTAATGTTCAAAACAATCTTGACATGCTTGTTGCTTCATGTGGTTCTGAGCCATGACCAAAATTTCTTTGAGAGTACGGAGAATGGTCATGTAGGCTCTAAGATTGCAGTTGATCTAGATTTATGAGAGGAACAAAATGAAACCATATATTTATAATATTAACATGGAGACTCAGTGAACAATAACAAATATACATTAAAAATTGACTTCTATTAAATAAGAAATATGTTGAAAATTGTAAAATGCAGACTGAAAACAAGCTTGCTAGAATGGTGGCAACTTATCTCTGAGAACAGATGTTACGACTATGCTCATTTGCAATAAGATGACTACAATGAGGATATGAATTCCTTTTTATCATAAACATGAATGGAAAAACCATAGACATCCAAAAACCTAACCCTAGGAGATGAAGTGCCAAAAGTCATATGGGTCCCCGTTGGGGTAAGTTAGTACATCTGACTCTTGTAGACTAGTCTGAGCATGGAACTTGTTTCCAATAACTTTCTTCAGGTAGGAAACATTAAAAATATTATGTAGCTTGGAGTTGTTGGGAAACGCTAACTGATAGGACATTGGTCCCACACATTTTAGAATAGTATAAGGACCATAAAATTTGGGGGCCCATTTTTGAAACTATTGATATTTGAGAGAAGTATTCTTGTACAGTTGTAGATGAAGAAACAATTGATCCCCTTCAAGAAACTGATGTTAAAAACAATCCTGACATGCTTGTTGCTTCATGTGTTTCTGAGCCATGACCAACTTTTCTTTGAGAGTACGGAGAATGGTCATGTAGGCTCTAAGATTGCAGTTGATCCAAATTTATGAGAGGAAAAAAATGAAACCATAGATTTATAATATTAACACAGAGACTCGGTGAAATATAATAGATATACAGAAAAACTTGACTTCTATTAAATAATAAATATGCTGTAAAATTGTAAAATGCAGACTAAAAACAAGCTCTGAGAAGAGATGTGACGAATATGCTCATTTTCAAGAAGACGACTGCAATGAGGATATGAAGTCCTTTTTACCATAAACATGAATGCCAATGCCATATACATCCAAAAAACTAACCCTAGGAGATGAAGAACCAAAAGTCATGTGGGCCCCTGTTGGGGTAAGTTAGTACATCAACTTCCCAAGGTCATAAATTTTTCATACGCTCTCTATTTATGGCACGTGATAGGTCGTTGGAAAGGTATTGATGAAGATATTATTTTATGGAACTCAATCAAAGACTTAAATGAACACTGAGGTGCCCGATAATGAAAAAATGTCATTTAGGCCCTCAAAATGGCCCCTAAAGTTTGGGACCCGAAAAACTACTAAAAATAGTAAGTTGCCAAAAAACGTTGTTTTGAGCTAGTTGGAAAAGGTCGGTGGCCTCCGAGATCCTCCTGGTTCAATGGTTAGCCTCCCAAACCTTGGAGATTCCTGGAATGTATGGGAGAACTGATGGTGGCTTCTATCCATAGACTGCTTCAAAGGGAGTCATGCAAGTGGTCGTATGGTAAGAGGTATTGTACCACCATTCAACTAAGGGTAATCACTGAACCTATTGATGTTTTCGGTTGGATGAAAAACACCCAAAATATGTTTCTAGACACTCATTGACCACTTTTGTTTAGCCAATTGTTTGGGGATGATAGGTTGTACAATGTTGCTATTAGGTTCCCTAGAGCCTGAATAATTCTTGTGAGAAATTGTTGGTAAAAGTTAGATCATGATAAAAAACAATAGAATGAGGAATTCCATGGAGTTTTAATATATTATCCATAAAAAAATGATCCATTGTAGATGTTGTGAATAAGTGTTGAAGAGCACAAAAATGAGTATATTTTGAGAGACGATCTACTACCACCATGATGAATGACTTATTTCCTGATTTGGCTAAGCCCACAATGAAATCCATAGAAATATCTATCCAAATAGTAGGTGGAATTGGAAGTGATTGGAGTGTTCCAGGATTTTTTAAAGTCTCTACCTTATTCCATTGACAAATATCACATTCTACCACAAAGGTGTGGGCGTCCTATTTCATACCGTTCTAGAAGAAAGAGAGTTTGACCCATTCATAAGTTTTGGTAAAACCCAAATTCCCTACGGTAGGAGAAGCATGAAACTCAGAGAGAACCTTGGATTTAAGGGATGGTTGTTTTCTTAATTATAGGAGACCTTTATAGCAAAACCCTCTATTGTTCCAAGAGTATCCTAGAGAGACTTGGGGATCTTGTTGTAATTTTTGGATGAGGATGGAAATTTTGGGGACATGCAACCATTCTTGGTGAACAACCTGAAGCCAGCCAGTGACAATGAATGAGAGGGATAAGAGGGAACCATCTTCTTCATATTTCCTGGAAAGAGAACCAACCACCAAATTTTCTTTATCCTTTTTGTAAATGATCTCAAAATCATATCCAAACAACTTGGTCACCCATTTTTGTTTCTCTATGGATGAAATGCATTGTTCTAGGAAGTACTTGAGGCTTTGATGATCTGTTTTAATTTGGAAGCATTATCCCAATAGATAAGGGGCACCATAGATCCACTACATGCAAAATAGCCATTATTTCTTTTTTCATAGATCGATTGGCCCAAATGTCTCTCTGACAATTATTTATTAGTGAAATCCAAAGGGCATCCATATTGCATGAGGACTGCTCTGATTCCTCTCCCTGATGCATCACATTCCAGAACAAAGGTCTTGGTGAAATCATGTAGGTCCAATGTAGGAGTAGTGCACATAGCTTACTTCAAGGCTTGAAAGGATTGGTCTGTTGCTGGAGTCCAACTGAAGGCATTTTTGTTAAGGAGAGATGTTAGGGGGGATACAATTTTGAATGGGACTGCAATTTTGAATGGGCTGCAATTTTTGTCAAGTCTTCTTTACAAGGATTTTGAATGAATTATGAAGCATCAACTTTGTTTTGAAGAGAAAATAGTGAAAAAACTAAGATTGGATGAGCTTTAGAATTTAATTTTGCATTAAACAAAAGGATGGATTAAGCTACAGTTATGGATGGTTATGTAGATAGGTATTGACAATTTTGCATTGCTTAGTGTTACAAAGAAATCCCCACCCATGCCTAATGAGGGACTATTGAATTTGCATAATGTGGATAGTGAGGAATGGAGACCACATTGCCACACCAACTTAACATGATTTCAATTTCAATTTTAAAATAAGTTTTTTATCTACACATCAATCCAAGAAGTTCCAACTATCTCTCTCAATAGTTTTTTGCACAATTATGTTAACACATTAAATCTTTGGTGTACTACTTAGTTATATGCTTTTTTGGTTAGTTTTAATGAATTTAAATTATTGAATTTTATTATTTGAGTTCTCACAAAGGATGCCCCTACACAAAGTGGGAGTTGTGTGCACATGATCATTAAGTAAAGTGGGAGTTGTGTGCACATGCTGATTAAGTAAATTGAAGAGATGCAAAAGTGGTATGAGACTCCATGGTTAGTGGATAACTTGAGTGTGTCTATACAAAGTGGATGTTGCATTATATAAAGTAAACTAAGGACTTGAAAAAGTGGTATGGATATTTCTTCCACGTGGTGAGTTAATAATAGACTTGTAAAAATGGTATGTGGACTTAGATACTAGTGGATTAAGTGTCCAAGTACACAATGAATATTGCATTGAAAAAGTAAGTTAAACACTTGCAAATGGTAAATTAAATTAAAAGTTGCATGTGTAATCAAAATAAAAAAATTATAAACTTGCAAAAATACATCTGCGAATTCATACTTAATGGATAATTTAAATGCCTCCATACACATTAGATGTTGATTTGAATAAATAAATTAAAGACTTATAACTAATAGATTAAAATAAAAGATAGCATGTAATTCAAATAATTAAAAGGACAATTCGAAGTTAATGAATAATTTAAATGTACCATATATATTCATGTTGATTGGAAGAAGTACATTCATATTGAAATTTGTAAATGATAAATTAAAAGTTGTATTTATAATTAAAACAAATAAATTGTAAATTTGTAAAAAAAATAAAATTCAACATTGTGATAATATAAGTGTTTTCATACACAATAGTTATAAGATTGAATAAATAAGTTGAAGACTTGCAAATATAATATTGATTTGTAAATAATGGATTAGAAGTTAATGTGTGATGCAAATTGTGTATTAAATCTTGAATATTTAATTATTAAAATCAAACAACAATTTCTTTCATATTAAATGTTTTTCATTATAATAGGATACATCTAGAAATTTAGTCCAAATAAGTTTGATAGTTTATTGAAAATATATGTTCTCAATTTTAACACATTTAAAACCACATATTCATACTTTTACATTGACTAGCTATACATAACAAGTCAATATATATTTTTATACAATATTATTTAATTAATACATTTAAAACCACATATTCATACTTTTGCATTGACTAGCTATACATAAATGTTTTTCATTATAATAAGATAAATCTAGAACGTTAATCTAAATAAGTTTGATAGTTTGTTGAAAATATATGTTCTCAATTTTAACACATTTAAAACCACATATCCATACTTTTACATTGACTATAACAAGTCAATATATATTTTTATACAATATTATTTAATTAACATATTTAAAACTATATATTCATACTTTTACATTACATGGATGATTTTAAGGATGGAAATTTATTTTTAAATGTAGAAACTTTGGCGAATCTTACTAATCCTTCATATGCCAACTATAAATGATTGGCGATATTTTTGTAAAAATATTCAAATTTCTAAGGATTTCATATAAATTTTATAAAATTTTGGCGACTTTTAAGGTAAAATTATTTTATCCTATAGAATTTGGGCGAATCATTTTTAAAATAGTGAATCTCGTTTTTGGAAAAACCATGGAAAATTAGCCCATGAGCGAAATTTAACCCCTAAAATCATCCCTATTACATTATACATTATACAATATTAGTTAATTAACATATTTAAAACTACATATTCATACTTTTACATTTACTAGCTATACATAACAAGTCAATATATATTTTTATACAATATTATTTAATTAACATATTTAAAACCACATATTCATACTTTTACATTAACTAACTATACATAAATGTTTTTCATCATAATAGGATAAATTTAGAAAGTTAATCCAAATAAATTTGATAGTTTGTTGAAAATATATGTTCTCAATTTTAACATATTTAAAACCACATATTATAACTTTCATACTAAATGTTTTTCATTATAATAATAGGATAAATCTAAAAAATTAGTCCAAATAAGTTTGATAATTTGTTGAAAATATATGTTCTCAATTTTAACACATTTAAAACCACATATTCATACTTTTACATTGACTAACTATACATAACAAATCAATATATATTTGTATACAATATTATTTAATTAGAATTATATAAACTTTTTATATAGACTTTTTGAAAATACAAATCAATATATATTTTTATACAATATCCTCTAATTAGAATTGTACACCTTATAAGTTTTTTTTTTTAATATATTTCAAAAATTGTACACTTTTTTAGTTTTTTTTTAATATTCTAAATAAATTTGTAATATTCTAGATATATCTAAAAAAAAATCTTAAATCGGAATATGATAGAATTATACCTTCTAAAATATATTTGGAGACCTAATTGAGAACTTGTTTGGTATTGAGTTGGTGAAGCTCTGCAGCTCTCAAAACCTAATAATTTGCAATGGAGTAATGAAGTGGCCAAACTCCAACCAGATGACCTGTATTCATGGGCTATGGGCTAGGTAGTAATGTTGTAGATTATGTGATATATGATATCCCCGTTTCCAACCAAATAACAACTTTTGACCTTTTAAATGACCACGAGTTCACTCTAATCATAAACCTTTAACCCTAACTCTAAAATTTTCCATGCATAGGAGCACCATTGAAGAGAATTCTGATAATCAAAGGAATTTTGGCTTTGACAAAAGTAAAGTTGACATTTTATTAAAGGATTTAAATAGTAAATTAACCCTCCTAACTTATAAGGACAACATTGAAGAACTCTATCATAATTTTACAACTACCCTTTCCACTTCTATTAACAAATTCTCTTTTGAGGTGTCTTATAAAAAGAATAATAGAACGACCAACCCTTGGTATGATAAAGAATGTAAAATTGTTAGGAAAACCATTAGGGATTCTTCTAATGAGCCCTTAAAACTCGATAAGATCAATACTTACAAAGCCCTAATTAAAAGGAAAAAAAAAATATGTCGTATCAATAAAAGGCATGAGCAACTTTCACAACTATACAAGTTGGATCCTAAGAAGTTCTGGAGCCAAATTCTAAAACGCAATAATAAAGAAAACAATAGGATTCCCTTAAGGGACTGGAACTCCTACCTTAAAAGTCTTTACGAGTTCCCTAATTCCATGGACACCATT
>SNQJ01S0000333.1:72184-84539 GCA_010110895.2 Picea sitchensis | reverse complement strand
CCAAACATGCATAATCCATTTGAAGTGGAGAAAGATGCAAGTGGGTATGCCATGGAAGTAGTAATGATGTAGGGAGGAAGGCATGTATGCTATCATTCTGAAGTATTTCATGGGGTGGTTCTCAACTACCCTACCTATGACAAGGAGCTCTATGACTTGGTACAAGCTGTCAAAAAGTGGAAGCACTATTTGATGGGAAAGCAGACCATATTCCATACAGATCACCAACCACTACAGTATTTTCAAGACCAGAGTAAGCTACAATAATCCAGACATTACAAGTGGATGGAGTTTCTACAACAATTTCATCTAGTCATCAAGTATAATAAGGGTAGCACAAATAAGTTGTAAGAAATGATTTCATCGCCACCCACATCCAATATTGTAGCTTTTGGAACTCCAGTGCACATGGATATTTTTACCCATGATGCATACAAAGAGGAATGCACAGAAGATGAGGACTTCAAGGAGGTGTTCCAACAAATACAGGGCCAAATTCATATAGAAGAAGGTGATGACAAAGATGACTATCATTTCCAGAATGGTTTACTCTACAAGCTTGACAAGATATGTGTCCCTAAAAGTGAACGATTGCAGCTTATCATAGAGGCTCACACCTCCAAGGTTGAAGTTCATTTTTGTGTTGGGAAGACAGTTGTCAATTTACAAAGGTAGGTGTGTTGCCACAGAATGCAAGAATATGTAGCAAATTATATTATAGGATGTATACTTTCTTGTACCAGCAATCCTAGTAACATGAAGCATGGTCTATACCATCCCTTTCCAATACCCACTCGACCTAGGGAAAACATTTCCATGGATTTTGTAGGAGGTTTACCAACCACGCCGAAGAGACATGACTATTTATTTATGGTAGTTGACAGGTTTAGAAAAATGTACATTCTCATGCCTTGTAAATAGACCATCGAGGGATAGGAAGCACCAAACTTGTTCTTTGAATAGGTCTAGGTGCACTTTAGGATACCAAGGAGCATCATCTTAGATAGGGATACCAGATTTTTTCAGAGCATTTTGGAATACATTGTCGGAGAAGATGGACTCTAAATTGAAGAGGTCTACAACATTCCATCCACAGAAAGATGGCTAGATAGAAGAAATCAACATGACTTTGATGCAACCTTCGAAGGGTTACAATCAAAAGCATCTGAAGACTTGGGATGAAAATTTTATCTATATACAACGCTATTATAATAGAGAAATCCACACTTCTATTGGTAAGTCACCTTTTGAAACTTGCTTTGGGTATTTTCCACCTTCACCCTTAGATGTTGTATATGGACAACAATGAGAAGTGAGGGAAGACCTCACATGAGATGAATTCAAATAAGGAAAAATTGTTGAGAAGATCAGGCATATCCATTTTCAAGTACAAGAGACACTAAAGAAGCCACAGGAAAAGTAAAAGGCTAATCATGACCAACACAGAACATAGAGAACATTTAGAGTGGGAGACAAAGTATGGTTACAACTAATTGAGGAAATGTTGTAGGGTCATGGTAAGAAGATCAAGAAATTATGGTATGGTTTTTTTTAGGTATTGGAAAAAGTGGGAGATAAAGCCTACAGACTCAGTCTACCCCCACACATGTGCATTTACTCAGTAGTGAATGTGGAGAATTTCAAACTCTATGAGCCTTCCATGTTGGATCAAGAGAAGGAGCATGTCCTACCTTCCATAGAGGGCTTAGCACCAGATTCTCAGGTAGATATGGAAGAGGAAAAAAAATTGCAGAAGTAGTCTAGAGATACAATATAGGTACATCATGACCTTTGGAATATTTTGTTGAAAGGACAACTTCCAGGAAAAGAAACGTGGTACTCTAGGGAGAAGGTAGAGGAAAATTTTCCTCACCTAATTCAATAAATATTTTTGGGACTAAAATCCTCCATAAATGGGGATGTATGATCTATATTGGATAATTATATTATTTTTCATCTATCTCAATGCTTTCAGAGTGGAAAAAATTGGAGGAATCATCTTGCAAGGTCATTTTAGTGGCAGGTCCCGATTTGGAAAATTAGGGTCCAAAACCTTCTAGAGACATTTTGAGCAGTTAAACAAACTTTTTTGGGATTCCGGTGTCCAAAACTTATGCATACTCCATTAAAGGTCTTCTACACTCTGAGAGCTTTCCAATGTTGCAAACCATGGATCAATTGGAATTCTTATGAAAACTTTATACCTCTCGCAAGATGAGCTATCGTGATGACCACCATGGTACAAGAGGATGCCACATCCACCCCCATTACCCATACATATGGGGCTAGACATGTGAGTAATTTCAAGAATATTCTAGAAGGTTTAAAACCTACCACCATTGAGGGTTGAGGAAGTCAAAAACCTACCCTTAGGCGACTATCTGGCTATGTTAAATACTGAGACATTAGGAGGAGAAGGACTTACATTATTTTTCATTGTATCTTGTTCCATAACTAAGAAAAACATCTCAGAGTGGTATTCTGTGAGCATAATAGAGGAGGATATTTTTTGTAGCAGCCATACAGACCATAGGTCAAAGGAAACTTCATAGAGAGTGCCTCTTCCTTTGTACTTGCATCATTTCTATACCAGAGAAAAGAGAGTTGAGCAACCTCTGCTTCTAGCTTTTTTTTCTCCTATATTAGGTTTCCTAGGTCATATATTGTGTTTATTTGTGGATGGTGTGTGTATTTATTTATGTTCTCTATTTGTTGTATTTTAACTATTTCATACATTTTTTTTTAAAGAAGAAAGATAATAATCAAGAGTCTATGATATAAAGGAAAAATAACCTTAATAGTAAATATTTCAGTATTTTATTAGATCTGTTATGAAAAAATGTTCTAGTGGAATATCCATGATAGTTTACATATCATTTGCAGTTAAGTTTGTCATTGGAAAGAAGAGGCGTCAAATAATTTAGACTTGGAAACCCGATTTGTGAGAAAGTCAGTTCATAGAACAACACTATCTCAATGGAAGAGGGATTCTAATCCTTGTGGTTTTGTTCCATTCAACACTTATTCAACTATTAAGGGAGCCACAAACATTCTCAACAAGTCATCATTGCAGATGGTGATAAGGAGGAGGAGTGGATCAATTCCATATGTCACTCCATCATACAACATTCTATGTTAGTTATGGAGAAGGAGATCGTTCGATTCATTGTAAAATTGTTGCAATTAGGGTTTTTCTTTTGGGGTTTGTGATAAAAATCCTAAAATCCATTGACCATTGCATTTTTGGGATAAAATCATAATAAATTTATGAGATCTTTAGTTGTGGTTTTATGGATTCTAGCAGCATGGAATTTTATATTTACAAAACCTCTGGTCTAAACAATAAGTGTGGTTTAAATTCTGTAAGTTCAATCTAGTGATCAGTGTTGATAGATTTGCATAAAAGAAAAAAAAAGAATATTGTCTAGAAGTAGTCTAGGACAACCTTAGGGATTGATTTTGATAGGTAAAAATTATAAAGTTTGGTCAATCAAGATGAAAATATTTCTTTTTTCTCGAGATTGTTGGTGATGCACACGCGCCACCCAGGCACGTCTGCTCCCACAGGACCTTGTTTTCCTTCAGCCCGAAGAGCTGAAATGCTCTTCAAATCCCTTATCGGGGCTTTCCTACACCCACAGGACTTTCCTTATGATCTCCCTTTGTTCTATCGGGAAATCGGACCTCGTGTGATCACGAGTCTTGAACTCACGAGATCGGGTCTTACAATTCCCTGAACTCCGATGAATCTTTATCCACGGGTTCCTTGCTCTTTGTCGAGAATATCCCCATCGGGAAATCGACACTTATGAGGTCGTAGACCACTTGCCTCGCAAATCCCCGATTCCCGATGGCCTATCAGTCAACGCTGACCTTATCCCAATTTATCGGGGCTTTGGATCTATCGCGACTTTTCTACTCATGATTCCCAGCGCTCGGTTCTCCAACTCTCGAGTCCTGATGCGGCGAAACACCGATACAACCTTGTTGCGCTTTCGCAACCTCGCGTCTTTGCATCCTTGTGACTTGAGGCTCCCAAGTTTTGGGCTTCCACCCGGTGAACTCCCGAGTTCACGAGATCTCTGATCTCTGCCACCTGTCTTCCACTCACCCTCGTGGTCCCACACGCTAACCGACTGTTTTCATGATATCGCTTCTCGCGACCTCACAACCTTTGGTGCAATTCCTTGCTGCTCCAACTCACGAACCTCTGAGTTCGCGATATGCCGATGCCACTTGTCATTGGTTCCCTGCGAGGGTTGACCCTCTGACACCTCTCCCCCTACGCGTGTGTGTCGAAGTTCACGAGATCGTGAGTTCGGATGTCAAGGGTTTTAGGACTCACCAAATCACGACGCCACCTGTCCTCCTCTCCAGTGCCTATGGCCCAGACTTCCGCGTGATCGGGAAATCGCGTTTCCCGTTACACAAGTTCATGGTACTCGCTAAGTCCCAAACCCCGATGCACGTGTAACCCCTGTCTTCTGCGGTGACACTCTGGCTACGTGGGCGTCCCGTTTTGGAGTTTCGCAACTCTGGTTGCACCAGTTCTCTTGTCTCCGGGAACCCCGATATGCCGAACCCTGACTACTTCCGAGATTCTAACACGTGTCCCAATCAATGGACGCTGTTGAGCCTATCGGGTATCAAAAAATCACGATATCAACATACGCGAGTTCTATGCCCCCAAGAACCCCGATTCTCTGAACCCCGATTGCTCTTGGCTTAACCCAGGTGCAACTCCCGCTAGATCTGATGGCTGCTGATCTTTCACGGATCTCCTCTGCAAATCTTGTCCGTTGACTTCCTTTCCCTTGGGGACTTTCTCAGCATGAAAACTCCTTTGCAACCCTTCAAAATTTCTGAAGGCCTTGTTCCTCCTGAACTTGTTCTCAACTTCTCAAGTCCTTCTGAGAACTTCTTGCTTAACTCCTTGCAACAACCTGTGAACCCCCCAAGCATTCAACCTCTCTCGACTCTGCGCACGCTTGCAGCAGTAGTCCTTCACCTGTCTTTCTCAGATTCACTACTGAGACTTCCTCTCCAACCTGCGCCCTCCTTGCATGGCTTCAGCAACCCAATTCCACTTCTGGGTAAATGAGAATGAGAGTTAAACTACTAGAGCCTCCATCAACGCACTCCTTGCGGATGTTTTCGACTGCAACCTTTGCAGGAATCCTTGCTCAAGCAGTAAAACAACTAAGACTCATTCCCTCTTCCTCTATGACTTAAAATTATCCATGAAATCACATACATAGCATAACAAAACGATGCATAACAGGAAAACAAACATTCATGAGCATAATAACACACACAGAGAGAAAACACAAAAACCCATGAGTCTGAATCAATCCATTTCATTAATTCAAGATATGCACATGGAGGTCTTCTACACTTCTCTATTGTTCTCCTAAACTCTTCCTGCTCTCTACAATACAAATGCTGCTTCTTAATGTTACAATGTACAAAGGAGGGTGTCTATATCCGTTTTCCCTTACGAACTCTAAAACTGTCTAATCTGGAAATAAAAATCCTACCTACCTGCATTTACCAAAAATAAATGCCTCTTATCTACTTCAGACAAGAGCGGGGCGCTCAAGGTCTGATACAACATACAAAAGGCGCTCCTTCATAAATGCATCATTGAATGGCATGGCGCTTCATTTCAAAAAGTTATCAAAGCTAAATGTCATGTGTTTTAGAAAACACATGCGCTGGCTCCACGCTTGCTCTGGTAATTGCGATGCTCCTGCATCATACTCCCTTGCTTGAAAGATTTCATGGGCTCCTGTCCATGAGCTACTGCATGGTCTGTCCATTATCCTGAATCTTCGCTTCTATTTCCCAGCTGGCATCCTCCACTGGATGATTCTTCCACTTGATCAGATACTCGAAGTATTCCTTTCGCCTGGTCCTTTTTCTCACCTTTCGGTCGAGTATACGCTCCATCTATGGATTTTCTGCAATCGACATCTGCTTCTGCCACTGGACCTTTGGCTCCTCATTAGTTCCCATCTCTACTTCTCCTGCCCTGTATGGGTATAAATATGCAATTTTAAATATCGAAGATATCCCTATGCCATCCAGCAACTCGATTTCATAAGCATTCTCTCTGAATTTCTTCAGGACTCTACATGGCCCAATTTTCTTCATTTTCAATTTATTGTATGTTCCCCTTGGGAACCTTTCTTTCCTTAAATGTGCCAGAACTAGATCACCAACCTCAAACTGAAGTTGTCTCCGATGTTGATCTGCTCTACGCTTGTACTCCTGGCTTGAATCTATTAGTCGTTGCTTCACCCTGCTGTGAAGTTCCCTCATCCCCTCAGCGAATTCTTCAGCGCTTGCACTGCTAGTAGCAGTCTGTTCCGAATCCCTCAGTTCTGAAACACCTCTTGGCTGCCTGTCGTATACAATCTCAAATGGACTTTTCCCTGTGCTCCGATTCACCGAATCATTGTAGGCGAATTCTGCCTGTGGCAATACGCTATCCCAACTGCTACGATGCTCTGTCACTAAGCTTCTTAACAAATCTCCCAGACTTCTGTTTACCACCTCTGTTTTCCCATCTATATGTGGATGATAGGCATAACTAAACATTAAGTTAGTTCCCATCTTCTTCCAGAGTGTCCTCCAGAAATGTCCAATAAATTTGGTATCCCTGTCCGAAACTATGCTTTTCGACAGTCCATGAAGTCTAACAACCTCCTTGAAGAACAAGTTTGCGATGTGAGTCGCATCGTTGGTCTTCTGGCATGGGATAAAATGTGCCATATTTGAAAACCTGTCAACCACCACAAAGATCAAATCATGCCCTCTTTGCGTCCTCGGCAATCCTAGTATGAAATCCATGCTGATCGCCTCCCATGGCCTTTCTGGTATGGGCAATGGCTGATAAAGACCTGCATTCTGCTTCCTTCCCTTCGAATGCTGGCAAATTCTACATCTGTCAACAAACTTCTTGACTTCTGACTGCATTCCTGGCCAAAAGTATGAATCGCTCAGCTTCGCGAATGTTTTGTCATGGCCAAAGTGCCCTGCCAAGCCTCCGCTGTGTTTTTCTTTCAACAAGTTCTCCCTCATGGAGCAATTTGGAATGCACAATTGATTGCCTATGAACAACAATCCATATTGGATCATATAATCTATCCACTGAATTCTGTCTCTGAGAACTGGGTTCTCAGCTACTCCATACGCCTCTACAAAATCTGCATCACCTGCGTACATGTCCCTGAGATCATCAAAGCCTAAAGTCTTGACTTTGAACTCCTGCAACATCAAACACTTCCTGCTCAAAGTATCAGCCACTTTGTTAGCAGTACCTGAAATATGTTTGATAACAAATGTAAAATTCTACATGTATTCTACCCATTTAACATGCCTCTGATTCAGTTTCTCCTATTGAGTTACATACTGCAATGCATGGTTATCACTATATAAAATGAATTCCCTTGGAATCAAATAGTGTCTCCATTTTTTCAATGCATGTATGATGGCATAAAATTCTTTATCATATGTGGAGTATTTTTCTTTTGCCTCATTCATCTTCTCGCTGAAATAAGCAATTGGTCTGTCATCCTGACTCAAGACCGCTCCTATGGCAAAGCCACTCGCATCACATTTCACCTAGAACGTCTTCCGAAAATCCGACAACACTAAAACTGGTTGCTCTGTGATATTACGCTTCAACAGATTGAAGCTCTTCTTAGCCTCATCATTCCAATGAAAAGATTTATGTCTTTTCCAGACAGTGTCCATCATTGTTGCGCTGATTCCGCTGAAATTCCTAATGAATTTCCTGTAGAAACTAGCCAGTCCATGAAAACTTCTCACCTCGAAAACACTTCTCGGTGATGGCCAATTCTTAATTACATCCACTTTACTTGGATCCATCTTCAATTCATTTGCCGATATGAAAAACCCCAAGTAAATGAGTTCTGTCTTCATAAATGAAGATTTCCTCATGTTGATCAACAACTTCTCTTGTTGTAGCTTCTTCATTACTGCAGCTAAATGCTTCAGATGTTCTGCCTTTGTTTTGTTGAAAATTAATATGTCATCTAGATAAACAATGACAAACTTACCAATGAATTCCTTCAGCACTTCATTCATTAACCTCATGAATGTACTTGGCGCATTCGTCAAGCCAAACGGCATGACTAGCCATTCATACAGTCCTTCGTTGGTCTTGAAGGTCGTCTTCCACTCATCGCCTTCCCTCATGCGAATCTGATGGTATCCGCTTTTCAAATCAACCTTTGAAAAAAATTTGGCTCCACTTAAACAGTCCATCAAGTCATCCATCCGTGGCAATGGAAACCTATACCTGATGGTGATCTTGTTAATGGCTCTAGAATCAGTGCACATTCTCCAACCTCCATCCTTCTTTGGGCTGAGTATCGTTGGAACAACACACAGACTCAAACTTTCCCTGACCAATCCCTTGTCCAATAACTCCTGGACCTGCTTCTTAACCTCCTCATTCTCCTGTGGCGTCAACCTGTACACAGCTTTGTTTGGCAAACTGGCTCCTGATATGAGGTCTATATGATGACTTACGCTCCTCATTGGCAGCAATGAATGAGGTAATTCATATACCACAATATCAACGAACTCTTCAAGTAGTTCCTGAATTTCTTCCGGCAAATCATCCACTCTTGTGCTGGTCAAAACGATTTTGGGTTTCCTAACCACAAAGAATTGTGGATCTTCTTTCTTCTTAACTTCCGTAAGAAGCTCCTTCCCACTCATGAGAAGTACCCTGTTGTTCACTTCCGGCTTCACCTCTTTATCTTTTATCGGAAGTAACATATGTGTTCTCCCATTCTTCTCTAAATTATATGTGTTCATCTTCCCATCATGAATCACATTTCTATCATACTTCCACGGTCTTCCCAGTAGTAAATGACAAACATCCATAGGAATGACATCACATAAAATCTTGTCATTATATCCTCCTATTTTAATGTCAACTAAGCACTGTTTAGTGACACTCACCTGATGTCCCTTCTGTAGCCATGAAACTTTGTATGGACTCGGGTGATCAGTTGTCTCTAGCTCTATTTTCTCAACCATCTCAGTTGAAACAAGATTATCAGTGCTACTGTTGTCCACAATAACTTTTCATTTCCTGTCTTTGGTCTTGCATGTGGTTCTAAAAAGTCATTTTCTTTGAGCTATGTCCTCCACCTCCTTCTCGGGTGTTAAGAGAAACTTACGCATCATCAAGGACCTTCCGTCTTCTATGTCTTCCACCTCAGCATCTCGCCTCTGTGCCTCGATGATGTGAGCTTCTCCTCCATTCTTCTTCCTATATGGACAATCAACTGCCTTGTGTCCATTCTTTCCACACGTGAAGCATGTGATGACTCCACCTCTGCCTCTTCCTCTACCTCTGGTACGAGGAAATGTGTTATTATCAGCATATCCTCCACTCTATTCTATCTGCTGCCTTCGTGGTTCAGCGTGTTGGCCTCGCTGTGAACTTCCACCTCTTTCTATTCTAGTCTGAGGCTTCTTCCAGTCGTCCTTGGATTTTTGGAACCTATCTTGGGCAACTGACTTACCTTTTGGCTGGCTCCTACCTCGGCCTCGCTGTCCTGGCTTACGGCTTAGTTTCTCTTCAGGTTTCAATGCCATTTGATACGCATCCTCCACCGTTCTGATGATTGTCATACTCATATCATCCTGGATGTCGTATCTTAAGCCATTCATATACCTGACAACTTTTTCATCATCGCTCTCCCGATGACCTGCTCTGATATTTAGCTTGTAGAATTCCTCGGTGTACTCTTTTACTGTCATAAGCTTCTGTCTCAGGTTCTGCATTCTCCTGAACAGTGTGATTTGATAATCCCTTGGGATGAACTTTGCCTTCATCTTCACAATCATTCAATCCCAGCTTTTAATCTTTTTCTTGCCTTTGGAACGTCTATCTGCTTGAAGCTCATCCCACCATAATGTTGCGTGTCCCTTCAATTTTGTGACAGCATGCCTAACCTTCTTATCTTCTTCGATATCTTTGTAATCAAAGTAGGTGTCAAGAGCTCTAATCCAATCTAGAAGATCTTCTGCATCCAGATTCCCTTCATAAGTTGGAATATCCATCTTTGTCTTTGAACTCATCCGGGCGATAGCCTTAATTAATCGCTCATTGGCTGCATCTTTGGCTACAACTTCTCCTTATTGTTCAACTTCAACTTCGCCTTTGGAGTCACTCAGATCTCCAGCACCGACTCCACGTCTCTGTGCCGTCTCCATCTCCTCAAGTCTTTCTCGAAGATCACGTATCTGCCTCTCCATTTCTGGATTAGCTACCTGCCTGCCTCTTCCTCTCACCTCCCTATCCTCGGGTTCAAGTGACTGTCTCTCTCTTCTGGGCGGCATGGTGAATTCTCTTCCTCTGCTACAGAAGCAAGATATAATCCTGCTCTGATACCAGTTGATGCACACGCACCACCTAGGCACGTCTGCTCCCACAGGACCTTCTTTTCCTTCGGCCCGAAGAGCTAAAATGCTCTTCAAATCCCTTATCGGGGCTTTCCTACACCCACAGGACTTTCCTTATGATCTCCCTTTGTTATATCGGGAAATCAGACCTCGTGTGATCGCGAGTCTTGAACTCACGAGATCGGGTCTTACAATTCCCCGAACTTCGATGAATCTTTATCCACGGGTTCCTTGCTCTTTGTCGGGAATATCCCCGTCGGGAAATCGACACTTACGAGGTTGCAGACCACTTGCCTCGCAAATCCCTGATTCCCGATGGCCTATCAGTCAATGCTGACCTTATCCCAATTTATCGGGGCTTTGGCTCTATCATGACTTCGCTACTCGCGACTCCCAGTGCTCGGTTCTCCAACTCCCGAGTCCCGATGCAGCGAAACGCCGATACAACCCTGTTGTGCTTTCGCAACCTCACGTCTTTGTGTCCTCGTGACTTGAGGCTCCCAAGTTTTGGGCTTCCACCCGACGAACTCTCGAGTTCGCGAGATCTCTGATCTCTGCCACCTGTCTTCCACTCGCCCTCGCGGTCCCACACGCTAACCAACGATTGTCATGATATCGCTTCTCGCGACCTCGCAACCTTTGGTGTAATTCCTTGCTGCTCCAACTCACAAACCTCTGAGTTCGTGATATGCCGATGCCGCTTGTCGTTGGCTCCCTGCGAGGGTTGACCCTCTGACACCTGTCCCCCTGCGCTTGTGTGTCGAAGTTCGCAAGATCGCGAGTTCGGATGTCGAGGGTTTTAGGACTCACCAAATCCCGACGCCACCTGTCCTCCTCTCTAGTGCCTATGGCCCAGACTTCCGCGTGATCGGGAAATCGCGATTGTCGTTACACAAGTTCACGGTACTCACCAAGTCCCGAACCCCGATGCACGTGTAACCCCTGTCTTCTACGATGACGTTGTGGCTACATGGGCGTCGCGTTTTGGAGTTTTGCGACTCCGGTTGCGCCAGTTCTCTCGTCTCTGAGAACCCCAATATGCCGAACCCTAACTGCTTCCGAGCTTCTAACACATGTCCCAATCAGTGGACGCTGTTGAGCCTATTGGGTATCACGAAATCGCGATATCAACATACGTGAGTTCTATGACCCCAAGAACCCTGATTCTTCGAACCCCGATTGCTCTTGGCTTAACCCGGGTGCAACTCCCGCTAGATCTGACAGCTGCTGATCTTTCACGGATCTCCTCCGCGAATCCTGTCCATTGACTTCCTTTCCCTTGGGGACTTTCTCAGCACGAAAACTCCTTTGCAACCCTTCAAAATTTCTGAAGGCCTTGTTCCTCCTGAACTTGTTCTCGACTTCTCAAGTCCTTCTGAGAACTTCTTGCTTAACTCCTTGCAACAACCTGTGAACCCCCCAAGCATTCAGCCTCTCTCGACTCTATTCACGCTTGCAGTAGTAGTCCTTCACCTATCTTTCTCAGATTCACTACTGAGACTTCCTCTCCATCCTGCGCCCTCCTTGCACGGCTTCAGCAACCCAATTCCAGTTCTGGGTGAATGCGAATGAGAGTTAAACTACTAGAGCCTCCATCAACGCACTCCTTGCAGATGTTTTCGACTGCAACCTTTGCAGGAATCCTTGCTCAAGTAGTAAAACAACTAAGACTCATTCCCTCTTCCTCTCTGACTTGGACTTCTGTGAGCATTGTGTTTATGGAAAACAAAAGAGAGTCAGATTTATCAGAGTCAGAAAAGAAAAGAAGAATGAAAGGTTACAGCTTGTGCATACAGATGTATGGGGACCAGCTCAGGTATCATCTCTTGGTGGCTCTCATTATTATGTTACTTTTATTGATGATGCAACTAGAAAAACTTGGGTTTATTGCATTCGACAAAAATCT
>SNQJ01S0000333.1:56948-72174 GCA_010110895.2 Picea sitchensis | reverse complement strand
AAATGAATAAAGTGGAAAATAATGATGTGAAACCCAAATGTATTTATGAAAATGATATGATGAAGGTTTAATTGGGCGATGAAATGTAAGGAATAGTGAAGGGAAAGGTGGATGAAAATACGACATTTCTGAGTCCCAACACTATCCTAACTCAATAAATAACATTTAAATGATAACAACATAAGTAATTTAATTTCACAAGTAGCAATTCCATATATATATATATATATATATAGATAGATAGATAGATATATTAGTTCAATCAATTTAATATTAACCTTAAATTCTAAAGTAATTAATTAAATTAATAATAACACTAAACCTCATTAAAATAATTAACTTAATAAATCACATTAACTCTAATAAAATCAATTAACTTAGTAATAACATTGAATCTCATTAAATCAATTAACTTAGTAAATCACATTAATTCTAATCAAATCAATTAATTTAATCAATATACTAAGACATAGTATACCCATGACAAACACACATAATTCTTATCTTAATACATCATAATAATACTAGCATACATGCACAAGGTATGTGTGCATATCTAGTGCATACATAGCTCATGCATGTACTAATGACAACAAACATCACACCTAATGAAAATTTTAGGTATTCTCATAAATTTCATGATCAATTAATCAATCGTATACACTAGCATAATAGTTGAAATTCATCAGTCAAAATAGTAGAAAATGAAAATGAATGAATCATTCACCTAGATTAGCATAACTTAGCTAATAATTTAATACCAAAAAATAGGGAATAAGTTAGGAAATACAGTTATACTATTAAAACCCAACAACACTCTCAACTACTTTGAACATCCTTCCTTATTAACCTACTTTTATCTTCCAGATAATATCCTTTGTTTGTTGGACTATACTGGAGCATCGACTATATTGACCTAACTCTAGATAGAACTCGCAAATGGAAGTGTCAACTACATTGACCAAGCTTCCCCAATAGACAATTGGAAGTCTCCATCACACATCTATAGTAGAGTGACTTAACACATCCCTCCCATTACTCTAGGTTTCAGAGGATAAATGGTAGGAAATTCCTCCACCCTTTCTGATAGAACTAGGGTCGATACCCTATCATGTACTATATTATGGCATTGTGTTTTTGGAGATTTTTTTATGAACCAAGCACCTTGAAAATGATAAAAAGTCAATGAATACATTCCACTTTGAGGGGAAACCCTCCTTTTACAATGAATCCAATTTAGGGACAAGATATGAAGATCGTAAGACTAGGTCTCATTGGTATATATAGGAGACAAAGCGTACAATTATAATGAAAGGGTACAATTAAAGGTTATATCCAACCTAAGAATATAAAAAATAAAATAATAATGAATTTTTATTAGGGCCTTCACATAGGGTCGAAGGGCCTTAACATAGCCCCCTATTTAAAAAAACATTTCCCTCAAAGATTGTAGTTGAGGGTGTTTCTTCACAAACTGTTAATTTTCCCATCTAGATTATTCTAGAGGAATATTCTTCCACTTGATTAGGTACTCCATAATGTTTCTATTCTAAAGATATAGAGAACATTGATCTATAATGTTTTCTAGTTCAATAATCAACTTCCCTTCTTCATCTAATTTTGAAAGTTCTATTTTCACTGGCATGGTTTGTCCCAAAACCTTTTTTTAGGAAATATACTTGAAAAACCTTATGAATGTGAGACGAAGGAAAATATAACTCATATTCCACTTTTCCAATCCTACGAATAAATATTGTAGGGTCCATAAAATTTTGAAGATAATTTATTATTCTTCTTTTTATTGAGTGAGGATTATTTATAAGGTTGTACTATAAAAAAATACCCAATCACCCTCCTCAAATTGTCTTTCACTTTGATGTTGATCTACTTGTTGCTTCATCCTATTTTGCACCATTTGAAGGTTTTCCTTAAGAATTGTCAAAGTTTCTTTAGTATTATCCATATGTGACTCTATTTCATGTACTTTGGACTTATCTTGCAAAACGTATGAGATAGTATGAGTTGGATATCCATAAAGGGCTTCAAATGGGGACATTTTGGTAGATGTGTGATAGGTAGTATTATACCACCGCTCTACCAGAGGAAGCCACTTCATCAATTGAGATTGCTTGTTTGACTAATAACATCATAGATAACCCTCTAAAAACTTGTTAACTATTTATGTTGGACCATTTGTTTATGGATGATATGTTGAACTCATAGCTAGTGTTGTTTCACTCATCTTCCATAATTATTTACAAAACTTTTCTATGAATTTTGGATCTCTATCACTTACTATTACTTTAGGAATGCTATTAAGTATATGAATTTCCTTCATGAACACTTATTCCACTTGGCTTGTTGTATATTTACTTTGAATTCCGTAAAAATGTGCACATTTTGTCAGTCTATCAACAACCACGAAAATGGAATCCTTATCTTCAAATTTTGGTAACCATGTAATGAATTCCATTGATATCTCTTCCCATACTTGATTAGGTATGTGTAATGGTTGAAGTAAACCTAGAGATTTTACTGTCTTTCCTTTATTTCTTTGGAAAACTTGACATTCTCTTACAATTTTTTTAATATATTTCTTCATTCCTTCCCCCCAAAAAATATTTTTTGATCCTTTGATATGTTTTAAGGAACCCTACATGTCCTACCATCAAAGACTAATTAAGGGATACCATAAATAATTATTACAATTCAAAATTTTTACAATTGATTTTCATTTGATAACCATTGGATTTTATCCTGGCTATGCATTTCGGTGCCACAATTATTTACACCCAATATAGAATCCTTCTATGAGGAATACTACAAGAATAAAGGTGTTTAGTTTATTAAGGGTACTATTATGTCATCTTTTGAAAGTGAATCATAGGGTAAGGTGAGTAGTGAATTGACATTGACTTATTTAATGTTTGTGGAAATTGGTCTAAAGTCTATATTAAGCATGTTATTTATAAAATTTTTCTTGCACATGTGAAGAAGGGTATAAATAGTTTAGAGACCTTCGTCTAAAGGGCACTTTTTTTTTACTTTTTGTAAATTCATATGATGTCATCTTAAATATTAGAGGTAAGCATTACATTTAAAATTTCCAAATGTATCTATAGGAATGTGTGGCTTTACAGTGTTTAACATCAGTTTGCCTTTCTGGTATTGGAACTTTGAATGATTCCAAGACTGTTTCCATCCTATATGTAGAAGTGGACTTCTTGAACGTCATTATTCACATTTAGGTTTGATAGCATTCCTTTCCTTTCCTATTCATCCCATTTTCTTCTTTTTGTTGAAAGCAGTCTAGATGTTGATTGGAGTTTGTTTACTTATGCAGAAACATAGGAGATCAAGAGAAATAACACATTTTAGAAATATCTTGGATGTTGGAACTCTATCTGAGGTAAAATATGATGTTTAAGTTTGTATATGTTTATATCTGTGGGTGACATTGGAGTGGTATTTTGTTATTCTTTTCTCTATCCTTTTCCAACCATACCTTGCTACAATTTATTGACAATGCTAGTGTATATGGAATATTATGTGGGGGAATCTCATGCAAATATTTGTGCCACTCTTTTTTAGTTTCTTGTTTGAGGTCAAAGGTGACAGGGAAGGGAATGTTGTGAATTCTTTCTTGGAAACCCTTGCTTGTATTGTTGGTCACATAATATGGGACTCTTCAATTTATTGATTAGAGCATTTCAAATGATGGATTCTAAGGAAGAGAATAGAAATATACTTGTATGGACAATTTGTTCTATAATAGATAAGTTTCATTTTATTGATGGTGTTGGAGCCGCCCTTGTTTTATTTTTTACCCTTCACAATTTTCAATCTTCAATGCTTGGAATCTAAAGATGTCCTTTTGATTTTCGCTCCTCCAAAATTTAAAAAAAAAACTCTGCAACCTTGTCGAATAAGCAGTGATGCTTTTTCTCCCCTCAAAATAGGTCCACTTTTGTAAGAACGTTCGATCTTTTGGTTTCATTTCGGGATCTCGCAAGTCGGATACCTTAATCTTTGATTTCACACGTCCCGAGTCGCGAAACGGAGAACTCATTTTAAATCTTCACTCAAGACAGAAACCTGGGTAAAGTTTTTTAACTCGGTGATTAGACGTCGTCGGGTTTTCATACCTCGAATTTCGTCAAATCCAATTGTTCTTCCTTACAGTCCCGAGAGCCGAGAACGCGAGGTACTTGTCTGTTAACCCTGGTCAAAGAGTAAAGACAAAAAGCTAACCATGGTTAAAATGGTTCTCGGTGCTTCGCCACTCGGCGCTATTCTTTCGAAAATCATGGTGTCTAAAACTCCGACTCACGAAACTGCGATGTGATTATAGTATGATTAATTAATCACCTAATCCAAGTTTTTCTTAATCCTAATTAAGTCTTAATTATCGCTATCTCGCAGTTTCGTGACTCGGCATACTAGTCTCCCAAAATTTTATCTTCTGAGTTCCGAGTCGCGATACGGCGAATAAAACGATTATGAAATTAATCATGCCTTAAATCACGATTATCTTTAATTAAGCCAAAATCGGTACTTGCAGTCTCACGAGTTTAAGGCTCAAAATGTTGAAAGGAGATCCATGATGTTGCAAAAAGCCGAGAAAATTATTAACGTTGCTAGGTTTGAATATTTTAAAGTAAAGCAAGACATGTCCCGTGCATCGAGGTTTGTGCTTTTCTTGAGGTAGCTACTTACTTTCCATACCCCGACTTCCTATCAAACCGCCAAACATTTATGACATTAATGAAGAATTAGGGTAAATCCACGAATAAATAAGATTGGATTTTACGCAATAAATTTGTTTCTAATTGCGATTTGACAGACTTATTTCGAAGAGTACAGAATTTTCAAATATATACGGGGGTCTCATTTTATTACAACGAAAACATTTTTCATAAGCACGCAGAGCTCGTCATTTTCCGAGTGACCTAATTTCTGCATGGATACACAGGTTTATCACAGAAGAGCGAAAACGCAAGCTTCAGCTATGGCTCCACGGAAAGCAGCAAAGGCTAACGTCAAGGATGCAGGGAAAGGTTCAGATAATGTCTCCGACACTTCACCTCGGAGTGGCGGTTCGGTTCGTAACTGGTCGTTTGTTTTAGATATTCTACAAACCGAGTTGGTAAATTATTCAGACTCAGATGACAATGAAAAGGACGATTTAAACACTAAATACAAGATTGTCGTTCAATCTGGAATGCATAAGGTGGCAACCAGACCACGGTTACTCCCCTATTATGATATGATTCGATGGGCATTGGATCACATAGACTTACCCACCAGAACTATCATAAACGACCAGCGGGTCACGGTCGGGACTTTTAGACCGGAGCATATCCAAACCATGTATAAGCTCTCGACAACATATGAATACACGTATGATGCTGAATTCCTAGAGAGATTCAAACAGAAGGAGTGCATTGAATATGACAAAACCATGCCTGGTTTGATTAAAGATTGGGTTTCGCGCACCGCGAGGTTCATAGCAAACGACCAGGGCGCATATTCTATCGCTTCTTTGGAGCCACAGTATAAATATGTGGCCATGATGACATGTTGGCTTTTTGGGAGAGAAGACACCTCGCATTTCTACATCGCGTGGGTGCCTCTCATATTCCGGGTTGCAGAAGGTTGCTCATTTAATTGGGCAAAGATGCTCTCAGACAATCTGGCCAACAGGGTCACAGAGTATCGGGAGAAAAAGGCAAGCGGGAGGCCATCCTCATTTTTCATGTCTGCGTATATCATGGACGCAGTATGTTCCATGACACCATTCCCTTTGATGAATTGGGCTTGGAATCCAGCCCATGAAAAAACTGTACATGAGTATCACGACAAGCTGTGGGAGGATAAAGCGGACAAATTTATTTATGAAATTTTCAACTGGGTGATGGTGCCCCTGCACATCACCATTTTTGGTATTTCGCCACCTCGGATCTCGGATGGCATTGTTGCAAATAAGAGTGGTATAACAGACTGGTACGTAGAAGCAGAGTTTTCCTATTTCAGAGTTTTCGGAGCTGCTGTTCCCCCACTTGCACTACCACTGTTCATCCTCGACAAGCTGGCTTGTCGCGAGATTGCCCGACAAACAGTGATTGGCGGGGTAAGTAAAGAGCTCAAAGCATATTCGAAGAAGGTATGGCTGTTTTTCCCTGTTCGGCTAAATTCTTATTCTTTATTGGATTTCGGGCATGCTAAAGTTGAGGCTACAGCCCTGGAAGACCTGAGTTTGGTCTCCATTGAATATAAAAAACATGATCCTCAGAAAATTGTAAGTAATCATTTAGCTAATTGTGGGCTGAACAGGTTTGAACACGAGTTTTCACCCTCGGATGACATTTTCCGAGGGGCGAGATCTTATGGGGAAGTGCTAGTTTAGATCCGATCTTTAGCACACGAAGACATGGCCTCTGTATTAAAATTTTAGGAAACCATACGAAAGTGTCTTCCTGCTGTGTTGCGAGGAGGGAGCCTGGGCGCTTTTGAGACAGAACCGAAGGATGATGAAGGCCCCAAAGAAACATCTTCTGGTTCCAGAAAAATCCATAACGAGGGGGATCAAACAAATAATCCCGAAGCAGAGACCCAGAATCTGGAAACTAAGACAACAACCACTGAAACTCCGAAGAAGCAGGACTCAGTCATCACACCAGGAAAGGCAGCGAAACAAATTAGGGAACCCATCACTTCTATCACCCCCTTGCAGTCAACGCAAGGAAATATAGAAGAAGGATGGATTTTTGATGAGGAGCTGAGGCCTATCAGAGCAGAAGAAATTCCTCCAAATGAGTTCTTCTTCGACAAAAAGAGAAAAGCAGTGGTGAAAATGGAGTTCTACCAGGACAAAGGGTCAACAGCTAAAAAATTCAAAGTTATGACCGATGGAAAGAACAAAAAGAAAGAGGAATTCACCACGAAGATTGCAGGAACGCTAGGAGCGTATGCATTGGTGAATCAATTCTCAGTCAGGATGTTAAAAAGTCAGCTCAAAAGAAAGAATCGCTTGATCAAGACTCTCGAAGCCAGAATTCCTTCGACCACAGAAAACGCTAAAAGTCAGGTGAGTGGGGAAATAGAATTGGCTCGACTAGCTGATAAAAAGGAAATAGAAGTTCTCAAAGCCAAGTTGGAACAAGCGCATTCAGTGATCCGAGACGTTCGGGTGCAGGCTGGTCAGCAGAGAACTGTGATTGCAGAGCTACAGGCTCAGGTGGAGATTGTTGAAAGTAGGGTGATCAATATAGAGGGGTTTAAAGCCCGAGCGACCCAGATTCAGAGCATGATCTCTTCTGCTCAGCAGATTTTGCTCGCCAAGGTAGGAACAATCCGAGAGGATTGTCTGTTGATGCATCGAGTTTTCGAGAGCCTGATTGACAAAGAAAGAGATGCAGGAGCAGCTCGGGTCACCTTCCAAGAGGCGGTAATAGCCACAAATGACAGAGTTTCGGCAGGATCACCTGAACTCACTCTCCCAGAACAAACTAGAGGTAACATTTTGTTGAAGGATTGGGAGCATAATATTACCCTGGGCAAGGAACAAACCCAAAAAGTGATCAATTCATTAGAGAAAGCCTTCAATTCTATAGAGGGCGAGCTGTTGGGTATGGATACTGGAGGCGATGCCGAAACTTTAATATAGATGAATGTAGAACAGATCTCGCTCGATCTGAAAGAGAAGGAGAAAGATTTAGCAGATATCTCTCAGATAGACATGGTGAACATGGCCCGAGTTGATGAGTATTTGATCCAACCCAGCGCGTAAATAAGTGCCCTCGACATCGTCGATGCACAACTGGAGGACAAGCTGCCGCAGTTAGTCCGAGAATGCTACTTCGTCGAGGCCAGCTGTCAAGCGAAACCTTCGTAGCTTGTATATAAATTTGTGGATAGATGTATTGCATACACCGAATCTACGCAAAGAGGAGCACTTGGCACCAATTAAAGATATAGTAAGAGAAAGAGAGTGATTGCGCTCCTCCCAGTGTAACCGAATTTGTGTAACTGTCGAGAGCCTAACTGATTTGTTAAGTTGTATAAATATATCACCTAAAGAGAAAGAAAGGGCTGGACCTTTTTGGTGTTGATTGTAACAGAGTTTTGCATTTGAAGAAGTTAATATACAAGCAATTTGGAGATTCTCGATTCCGTCCAGACTGTGTTATCAAGTTTGCTTCTTTGTATTTCATGTTTCATTTCATTTCATTGGTTCATAATTGATGTGCTTTGTTATACTTTAGTACGACCACTACTATAACAAAAGAATTCTGGTTTTCTGTATTTGTTTATTGTCTTTCCTCTGCACCAGCTATTAGCGGGTGTAACACCAATTTACACTTTCAGAATTCTACGTTTATTCTTTTCTATGTCAGTTATTTTCTTACTAATTTCCTCCTCTGTTTATATGTGAGTTTTCTCTTTGACAGGAATCTTGCGCTATATGCAGCTAAATGTATTTCTCCCATCTCACACTTTTTATTAAAATATAATATAGTTACGGGAAAGAGCCTTCAAATCACGTTTTTATTTTATTCCAAAAACGTAAAATTCTCTTTATTTCGACCAGATCAAGACAACATTTAAACCTCTCGTTAAATCCTTGCCTAATCTCATTGTTCCTCCATGACTGTCCCTGTAGCGACACAGCCTAATATCGAACCCAGACTATCTAATAAAATGCATATTGCCTTAAACCTTTTTGGCACAATTCTTAAAACTGTAAACAACCGGGAAGAACTTGAACGTTCATGGGCAACCATTGAACAAGATATAAATAATCAGGAACAGTTGGAATCTAGACGACGCGAACGTAGAAATCTTACCTAGTTTCCTCACCGAAGGTGACATTACCCTTATATCCATTATTTATCTACTTTCGGATGCCTTGACACTGTACGTTTAAGCCTTAGTGTAGACTCAGGAACAACATCTTTCTGGCGCTGTTGCCGGGGAGCGAAGTTACGAAATCTTTTCCCTGGGAAAACGACATTTATTTCATTGAAAGTGATACTCCTTGATAGTGAACATAGAGTACACACATTTTTAAGGATTTTTAAATCTTTCACTTGGTGACTCCAATAAAATATAAACTGGCTTATGGTAGAAAGAGTACCAGACAGAACCCAAATGGCAAGTTGATTACGCCTGTTACTGATCCTGAAAAACTTAAAAAAAAAAAAACCAACTTTCCAAGATTAAATATCATTCAAAACCTTCTACTTCATGCAGTCCTCTGTTTGATACTAAGGATCTAACGTCAAACTTCTCTGAAGTTAGGAGTGAGATTCTTTTGACTCTCCCATCCATACATAAGGAAAAAATTCCTTTCAAAAGTTCGTCAACAGTTGACATACCATCTTTTCTTCAACAAAACTTCCTGGTATTGCCTGATTCAAAAGAGTGTGTTACGCACTCATTTTCTACACCCAAGTCGATGGCAGCCGTCGGAGGAGGTGGTGGAGGTGCCCCTGGAGGAGGAGGTGGAGGTCAAGGGCATCTCCCTCCCCCCAGAGTATTCGCAAAAGTAGCAGCGAGATACGCTCCCCTGGTTTTGCCCGTCCCCCTCCATGATTTGCCTGAAAACTACATCAAAAATCTTCCTAAGTTCACTGGGGAAGGAGATCTAACCGCAGCCGAGCATATAAATTTCTTTGACCAATTCGCAGACATCTGTGGTATCGAGCATGAAGATGTATATTCGAGACTCCTTGTCCAAACCTTTGAAGGACCGGTCAGAACTTGGTTTCGGAGCCTACCCGCAGCTTCTATCCTATCATATGACGCTTTGGAAGATGCTTTCTTAAGGCAATGGGGAGAGAAAAAAGATCACTTATATTATCGTACCGAGTTTGGGTCCCTAAAGAAAAAGAACTCAGAAATAGTTATGGAATTTATTCTGAGATTCAACAAACTCTATAACAAGATTCCAGCCGCAGTTAAACCCTTTGAACCCTCAGCCAAAGTAACCTTCGTGGGAGCTTTCGAGACAGATTTTGCCCTACTTCTGCGAGAAAGAAGAGGAGCCACCTTAAATAGAATGCAAGACAATGTTTTCGAAATCGAATCTAATATGATGGCTTTGGGAAAATTAAAAGCCAAAGTAGAAATAGTCAACTGCGAGAATAGAGGCTATAGGGAACCAGTGGGTCCTTCGGGCTCAAATAGATACACGGATGACAGAGTAGATGATATGGCCCGAGTGATTAAAGAACTGTCCAAAAAAATTTCTAGGATGGATTTAGATCAGTTTAAGGCTGATTCTTCAAATAAAAAAGACTTCAGGAGAAACCCAAATCCCCAAAATCAACAGAAGCAAATTAAGAACGAAGATAAAAAAATACAAGTGCCATTAAAGAATGCAAATTTTATAGGCGCAAATGACTTCCAAGATTTTGGAGATTCGGAAGATGAAGTCGCAAATTTTGGTGATGACTGTTCGCAGCCATATCTCACTCATGAAGATTATGAAAAATCTTTGAAACCCCCACAACCATCTAATGAGGATGAAGAAGGTGATTCCACTGATCCCTGTATATCTCAACCGGAAACCGAGATGATAATGGCCGAGTTTCAACCAAAGTACAACCTAAGATCAAAAAATAAATCCACCTCAACGGATCAACCTAAGAGAATCCTCCAAAGGGGTCAAGATCATGAACCTCCTTCGGAAGAGACCTTGTTACTCAGCAACAAAACCAAGGTAGAAAAAATTCAAGGGTCCGAGGTGAAAAAAGTTGAAACTCTAACAAAAGAAACCGAACCAGTAGATAAAGTTACATGTTCAACTAAGAGCACGAGTGATAAGGCGATCCAGACAAGTAAGTCGGAAAGAAAAAATTTGGAAGTCTCATCCAAAGAATCGAAAAAGGTAAACACATCTTTCAGCCTTGAAAATGAGTTAAGCAAGATTAAAATACCAATTCCTTTGGTAGAATTAGCAAAAAATCCCACTTATCGTAAACAAATTGCCAAAGCGATGGGTGTCTGCGAGCTGGAAAGTCAGTCTGATGTTATCAACCTGGAAGATGACAGACCTAATATCACTTTTGGTCCTCATTTTGAAGGGTCCAAATACAACATCGCTCCTTTTTATATCACCCTGAATATACATGATCAGTTGCTACATAATTGTATGTTAGACTCCGGGGCTTCTCATAATGTTATGCCCAAAATTATAATGGAGAAGCTAGGTCTGCAGATCACGAGACCTTATGGAAATCTGTATTCTTTCGATTCCAGAAAGGTTAAATGCATGGGGATGATAAAGGATCTGGTAGTCACCCTAGCGCAGGTCCCTGTTAAAAGTATCCTGATGGATGTGGTTATCGCCGATATCCCCCCTAAGTACGGTATGTTGTTGTCTAGGTCATGGGGGGCCAAGTTGGGAGGTTCCCTTCAGTTAGACATGTCTTACGCCACAATCCCTATGTTCGGGGGTCAATTCACTCATTTATACAGAGAGACAAGATTAGCTTACACGGTCAGTGATCCCCAAAACCCACACAACTTTCCCATTTACGTCGCAGATCAAGATCTGGGAAACTGCATTTTGTCTTTTGATGATGGATTAGATGGAGGTCCTGAGGAGCTCGATATGAAGAAAGAAGAGTTAAGCCCCTTGACAGAAGAGCTGTGTAATAACGGTATATGGAAAATGTACTTCGATGGCGCTTCGTCTTCTGAAGGAGCTGGTGCTGGGGTACTTTTGGTAGCACCCGAAGGTAAGTTCATGGTTCCTTTCTCTTATCGTTTGTAGTGGGACATAGATTACACCAATAATGTATGCGAATATGAGGCGTTGATCTTAGGATTAGAGGCTGCAAAAAAGCTGAATATAAAGAACTTGGAGGTATACGATGATGTCGAATTGATAGTAAGACAAATAAACTGATAATACCTAGCCAAGCATCCAAGACTAAGAACATACAGAAATTGTGCTTGGGATTTGATGGAAAACTTTTTCACATCTGTAAAAGTCCATTTTATCCCTCATGCAGAGAATCTACACGCCGACGCCTTGGCCAAGGCAGCTTCAACTTTTTCTCCTCCCACGACTGTCAAAATGAAGTATCACATTGAAATCAGATACAAACCCTCTATACCAGACAATATCCAACACTGGCAGGTTTTCGAAGATGACGAACAAATCAAGAAATTCCTTACAGCTGTAGGTGAGTTCTCTGAAACTCATCCAGACCAAGAGAATCAAAATGACTCGATGTGGATTATGCAAGAAGGGGAAGACCCTGAAACCTTCCGAGAAAAAATAGCGGATCATCGTATGTTGGTCCTTAAAAACAACCAAATCCTGAAGGGCTTGATTCCTTTAGAAAGAATCTTTGATCAGAATGATGTACCTATGAAATCCACTTTGCAGCCCCAACCAGAAGAAGTTGAGGATTGCGATATAGGAACTGAAAAAGAATCCAGGATAGTAAAAATATCTAAGTTCCTCCCTACCAAGGTAAAAGTCCAGTATAGAGACCTTCTCAGACAGTACAAAGATGTTTTCGCCTGGTCCTATGATGAGCTTAGAACGTATGATACTTCCATAATTGAGCACAAGATACCTTTGAAGCCTGGGGTCAAGCTGTTCAGGCAAAAGCTTAGGCAAATTAACCCCATTTTGTTGCCTGTGATTGAAAAGGAAGTTAAGAAGCTTTTAGCTGCAAAAATAATTGTACCTCTGAGGTATTCAGACTGGGTGGCAAATTTGGTCCCGGTCAGGAAAAAGAATGGAGAAATCAGACTGTGTGTAGATTTACGAAACTTAAATAAGTCTTCCCTTAAGGATAATTATCCGCTTCCCAAGATGGACCACGTCCTGGAAAAGGTAGTCGGAGAAAATCGAATGTCTATGATAGATGGGTTCTCTGGATATAACCAAATCGCCATGAATGAATTAGATAGAGAAAAAACTGCTTTCACCACACCATGGGGTACATTCATGTATGACAAAATGCCATTTGGTTTGATGAATGCAGGTGCCACATTCCAGCGTGCTATGGACATCACTTCCGTAGGAGAAAGAGACAAGTTTGTAGTCATATTCCTTGATGATTTGACGGTTTTCTCTAAAAATGATGAAGAACATTTTGTCCATCTAAAGAAGACTTTCGAAAAATGCCGCAGGTATGGTATGTCCTTGAACCCAAAGAAATCACATTTCACTATGCGTGAAGGTAAGCTTCTGGGACATATCATATCTAAAGATGGGATCAGGATTGATCCTAAGAGTATTGAAGCAATAGAAACCATAAATATTCCTAGAAATGTAAAAGAAATTCAATCTTTCTTAGGTACAATAAATTTTTTATGAAGGTTTATCCCCAATTTTGCTGAGATTGTCAAATTGATCACAGGAATGCTGAAGAAGGATAGCAGAGTAAATTGGGTGACCGAGGCTAAAGCATCGTTCGTGCATATAAAAAAGGTCATCAGCGAGGCTCCTGTGTTAGCAAGCCCAGATTACTTGAAATATTTCCTCATCTTCTTGTTTGCTTCTGAACATACTATCGCCGTGGTGCTCCTGCAAAAGGATGATGAAGGTTTTGAACGGCTGATCGCGTTTTTTAGCAAGATCCTTAGAGAAGCCGAATTAAAGTATGAAATAATAGAAAAACAGGCGTACGCAATGGTGAAAGCGCTAAAAGCATTCAGAACCTATGTACTGCATTCAAAAATTGTAGTGTATGTGCCAACCAGTGTTGTGAAAGATATATTGGTATAGCCAGATAGTGACGGAAAACGAGGTCGCTGGCTCGCTAAAATACAAGAATTCGATATGGAAGTTAAGCCGACTAAATTGATAAAGGGGCAGGGTCTGGCCAAGCTCTTGGCCGAGTCGAATCTTAGAGCTCTCGATATTAATTTCCTCCAAGGGGAAGACGGAGATGCACACCTGCACGAGCCGGATGACCAGACAGTTTTAAGCAAGGTCGAAAAAAAGTTCATGTCGTCAAGCTGGTATAAAGACATAGTGTTCTACTTGTTAAACCTAAAATGTCCAGATGGGCTATCACCAGCCAAATGAAGAACTTTAAAACTCCATGCTGTAAAATATTGCATCGCCGAAAATCAGCTATACTGGAAGGATCCTCTCAGGTTCCTATTAGTCTATTTAGTTGAGTCGGAAACCACACGGGTTATAGAAGAATTTCATGAAGGAGTCTGTGGAGGGCACCATGCGTGGAGAGCCACAACTTACAAGATTTTGAAGGCCAGATATTAGGCTGAAACTATTTTCGGACGTCAATGCCAAAGTGCGTGCCTGCAACCCGTGTCAGATATTTGCTGGTAAACAGAAACTCCCTGCACTACCACTCGTTCCGGTCAAAACTGAAGCCCCATTTCAACAATGGGGACTAGATTTCATAGGGGAAATTAATCCCCATTCCAGTGCTTAGCATAAATGGATCTTAACAGCCACAGATTATTTTACAAAGTGGGTGGAAGCCATTCCAACCAAAAGGGCAACAGACTCGGTGGTGATCGACTTCTTGGAAGATAATATCCTGTTAAGATTTGGGTGTCCCCGAAAGATTGTTACTGACAATGCCCAGGCCTTCAAGTCCATGGCTATGATTAGCTTCTGTCAGAAATACAATATCATTCTCGGCCATTCCACTGCTTATTACCCTCAGAGGAATGGATTGGATGAATCATCAAACAAGAGCCTGGTAAACATAATCAAGAAAGTACTGGATGAAAATAAAAAGTCCTGGCATGTGCACTTGAAGTACGCATTGTGGGAAAACCGCATCAGCACCAAAAGGTCTATCGGCATTTCGTCATTTCAAATGGTCTATGGGACAGAGGTGGTTCTACCTATAAACTTAGCGTTGCCAGTAATGAAGTTATGGCAGGACCAGAACGAAGAACCCAATCATGTAATCAGGAGAATTAACCAGCTAATCGAGGTTCAACAACATAGAGTGGAGGTTGATGAGAAAATGCAGAAATACCAAGATGATATGAAAGCATTGTTCGACCTGAAGGCAAAAGACAGAGAATTCCTCCCAGGTGACTTAGTATTAAGATGGGATGCGAGAAGAGAAGAAGTCGCCAAGCATGGCAAGTTTGACCACCTTTGGTATGGACCATTCAGGGTCTCGGCTACAGAAGGAAAAAATTCTTTTCTCCTGGAAAATATAGACGGAGAAGTCCTCAGTGCCCCTGTAAATGGGCGTTATCTGAAACATTA
>SNQJ01S0000333.1:42783-56880 GCA_010110895.2 Picea sitchensis | reverse complement strand
TTCATGGTTGTACATACAGATATTGTCATTTTAACTTTTATTTTAATTTTTGGTTTTTGGTTCCTGAATTCTCAACACATTTCTAATATGATTCGCATTTGCTTTTTACAGGACTCCAGCTTCAGACGCCACTAGCAAGAAAAGTAATTTGTAGGTCGGTCTCAGAAACAGAGCGGCATTAAAACAAGTTATACCTAAAATATTTTCATATTACGCAAAGAAAATGAAATAAAAAAGGTAAAAAGAAACTATCCCAGAAATATATGATATGAAAGACTGTTAAGGGAAATCAAGGTATCATTTTTCAAACGACCATATAAAATGTTAGACAGGAGCATTGCTTGATTTGATAATGTTAGTTTTAAGATAGGCTGAATGATACACTAAATCAAAATGGGCAGTTGAAATAAACTATTCCCGAATTTATCTACAAGAGTCAGTCTCGAGTTGTTTTGGCTCCCATATTTTCAGTCAATGAATCATGCTTTGTATCCTATCTATCTCAGGGTCTGATTTTTAGCAAGCCATCGTCTTCCCGAGCTATTGCAAAGGGATAAAAGTATTTCGTTTTAAGCCTCAAGGGTTTCGAAACAGATCTTGATAGGAAAGCTGGTCTTCACAACTACTTAATCTCCTGCTAAGTGAAAGAACGTTTAGAGCGATCTTAACTTTCCTAGGTTTTTCAACAGTTTCGGGAGAATCAAAGCTTGCTCGAATAGGATGCCCTTTAAAAATCTATTATTTTCCCCTGTCTCCCTAAGAACGAAGGTGTTGTGAAGGTCAAAGGAAGATTTATATCGAGTAATCAAAATAAGTTGACAGACCTCTGATACAAAATATTACACAGATATCAGCCCTGATATAAACTGATTGCTCCCATCTTCGTGTTTTAAAAGTAAATTATAAGACAGGTGGTGAAAGGAAATTCAGAAATGATTGCTCCCACCTAGTCCAGGGAGACGATGAAAGGAAATTCAGAAATGATTTCCCTCGTCTCAGCGTTTAAACGCATAAGTATTTTCCGAAGTGGTGAAAAGAAATTCAGTGAAAAGGGGTCAGACAACTTCACCGGGGTACTGAACAGGCTCGCTGGCAGTGAAGCAATGTCTGAGATATCTGTAAGGTTGTTATACATGAATATCATTCTACTTTGGTAATCAATGCTTTCTAAAAACCCGATCAACACCCCAAATTCAGACGGGACTTCCCAATTTGAAAATATATGATATCATTCTTTTGATGCAAGTTGAGAGTCATAAGATCTGTTGAATCTCCTAGGGTTGTTCCGATCGTCTTAAAACATATCCAAAATTAGTAGTGAGAAAAGGAAAATTGTGAAAGAGAGTATAGCCGTGTTTGGAAGAAGTATCTGATTTTGAAAAAAACTTCTTGAGGTAAAAAATTAAGTCTTTTTCCCCTTTGATCATTTCTTGGAATCTTCTGCATGTTTCAGCTTTTGACTCCATTACCCAATATTGGCACCTGGTCTACTGTTCTTCCCGCCTCACTGGGAGGCGTGATCCCTAGTTGGAGCCTATGTTGGAGCCACCCTTGTTTTATTTTTTACCCTTCACAATTTTCAATCTTCGACGCTTGGAATCTAAAGATGTCCTTTTGATTTTCGCTCCTCCGAAATTTAAAAAAAAAACTCTGCAACCTTGTCGAATAAGAAGTGATGCTTTTTCTCCCCTCAAAATAGGTCCACTTTTGTAAGAACGTTCGATCTTTTGGTTTTGTTTTGGGATCTCGCAAGTCGGATACCTTAATCTTTGATTTCACACATCCCGAGTTGCGAAACGACGAACTCATTTTAAATCTTCACTCAAGACAGAAACCTGGGTAAAGTTTTTTAACTCGGTGATTAGACATCGTCGGGTTTTCGCGCCTCAGCTTTCGTCAAAACCAATTGTTCTTCCTTACAGTCCCAAGAGCCGAGAACGCGAGGTACTTGTGGGTTAACCCTGGTCAAAGAGTAAAGACAAAAATCTAACCATGGTTAAAATGGTTCTCGGCGCTTCGCCACTCGGCGCTATTCTTTCGAAAAACATGGTGTCTAAAAGTTTGACTCACGAAACCGCGATGTGATTATAGTATGATTAATTAATCACCTAATCCAAGTTTTTCTTAATCCTAATTAAGTCTTAATTATCGCTATCTCGCAGTTTTGTGACTCGGCATACTAGTCTCCCAAAATTTTATCTTTTGAGTTCCGAGTTGCGATATGGCGAATAAAACGATTATGAAATTAATCATGCCTTAAATCATGATTATCTTTAATCAAGCCAAAATTGGTACTCGCAGTCTCGCAAGTTTAAGGCTCAAAATGTTGAAAGGAGATCCACGATGCTGCAAAAAGATGAGAAAATTATTAACGTTGCTAGGTTTGAATATTTTAAAGTAAAGCAAGACATGTCCCGCGCATCGAGGTTTGCACTTTTCCCGAGGTAGCTACTTACTCTCCATACCCTGACTTCCTGTCAAACCGCCAATCATTTATGACATTAATGAAGAATTAGGGTGAATCCATGAATAAATAAGATCGGATTTTACGCAATAAATTTGTTTCTAACTGCAATTTGACAGACTTATTTCGAAGAGTACAGAATTTTCAAATATATACGGGGGTCTCATTTTATTATAACGAAAACATTTTTCATAAGCACATAGAGCTCGTCATTTTCTGAGTGAAATAATTTCTGCATGTATATGCAGGTTTATCGCAGAAGAGCGAAAACGTAAGCTTCATCTATGGCTCCACGGAAAGCAGCAAAGGCTAACGTCGAGGATGCAGGGCAAGGTTCAGATAATGTCTCCGACACTTCACCTCGGAGTGGCGATTCGGTTCGTAACTGGTTGTTTGTTTCAGATATTCTACAAACCGAGTTGGTAAATTATTCAGACTCAGATGACAATGAAAAGGATGATTTAAACACTAAATACAATATTGTCGTTCAATCTGGAATGCATAAGGTGGAAACCAGACCACGGTCATTCCCCTATTATGATATGATCCGATGGGCATTGGATCACATAGACTTACCCACTAGAACTATCATAAACGACCAGCGGGTCACGGTCGGGACTTTTAGACCGGAGCATATCCAAACCATGTATAAGCTCTCGACAACATATGAATACACCTATGATGCTGAATTCCTAGAGAGATTCAAACAAAAGGAGTGCATTGAATATGAAAAAACCATGCCCGGTTTGATTAAAGATTGGGTTTCGTGCACCGCGAAGTTCAGAGCAAACGACCAGGGCGTATATTCTATCGCTTCTCTTGAGCCACAGTATAAATATGTGGCCATGATGACATGTCGGATTTTTGGGAGAGAAGACACCTCTCATTTATACATCACGTGGGTGCCTCTCATATTCCGGTTTGCAGAAGGTTTCTCATTTAATTGGGCAAAGATGCTCTCAGACAATCTGGCCAACAGGGTCACAGAGTATCGGGAGAAAAAGGCAAGCGGGAGGCCATCCTCATTTTTCATGTCTGCGTATATCATGGATGCAGTATGTTCCATGACACCATTCCCTTTGATGAATTGGGCTTGGAATCCATCCCATGAAAAAACTGTACATGCGTATCACGACAAGTTGTGGGAGGATAAAGCGGACAAATTTATTCATGAAATTTTCAACTGGGTGATGGTGCCCCCGCACATCGCCATTTTTGGTCTTTCGACACCTCGGATATCGGACAGAATTGATGCAAATCTGAGTGGTATAGCAGACTGGTACGTAGAAGCAGAGTTTTCCTATTTCAGAGTTTTCAGAGCTATTGTTCCCCCGCTTGCACTACCACTGTTCATCCCCGACAAGATGTCTTGTCACGAGATTGCCCAACAAACAGTGATTGGCGGGGTATGTAAAGAGCTCAAAGCATCTTCGAAGAAGGTATGGCCGTTTTTCCCTGTTCATCTAAATTCTTATTCTTTATTGGATTTCGGGCATGCTAAAGCTGAGGCTGCAGCCCTGGAAGACCTGAGTTTGGTCTCCATTGAATATAAAAAACATGATCCTCAGAAAATTGTAGGTAATCATTTAGCTAACTGTGGGCTGAAGAGGTTTGAACACGAGTGTTCACCCTCGGATGACATTTTCTGAGGGGCGAGATCTTATGGGGAAGTGCTAGTTTGGATCCGATCTTTAGCACCCGAAGACATGGCCTCTGTATTAAAATTTCAGGAAACTAGATGAAAGTGTCTTCCTACTGTGTTCGAGGAGGGAGCCCAAGCGCTTCTGAGACAGAACCGAAGGATTATGAAGGCCCCAAAGAAACAACTTCTGGTTCTGGAAAAATCCATAACGAGGGGGATCAAACGAATAAGCCTGAAGCAGAGACCCAAAATCCGGAAACTAAGACAATGACCACTGAAACTCTGAAGAAGCAGGACTCAGTTGTCACACCAGGAAAGGCAGCGAAACAGATTGGGGAACCCATCACTTCTGTCACCCCCTTGCAGTCAACGCAAGGAAATATAGAAGAAGGATGGATTTTTGATGAGGAGCTGAGGCCTATCAGAGCATAAGAACTTCCTCCAAATGAGTTCTTCTTCCACAAAAAGAGAAAAGCGGTGGTGAAAAGGGAGTTCTACCAGGGCGAAGGGTCAACAGCTAAAAAATTCAAAGTTATGACCGATGGAAAGAACAAAAAGAATGAGGAATTTGCCATGGAGATTGCAGGAACGCTAGGAGCGTATGCATCGACGAATCAATTCTCGGTCGGGATGTTAAAAAGTCAGCTCAAAAGAAAGAATCACTTGATCAAGACTCTCGAAGCCAGAATTGCTTCGGCCACAGAAAGCGCTAAAAGTCAGGTGAGTGGGGAAATAGAACTGGCTCGACTAGATGATAAAAAGGAAATAGAAGTGCTCAAAGCCAAGTTGGAACAAGCGCATTCAGTGATCCGAGATGGTCGGGTGCAGGATGGTCAACAGAGAACTGTGATTGCAGAGCTATAGGCTCAGGTGGAGATCGTTGAAAGTATGGTGATCGATATCGAGGGGTTTAAAGCCCGAGTGACCAAGATTCAGAGCAATATCTCTTCTGCTCAGCAGAGTTTGCTCGCCAAGGTAGGAACAATCTAAGAGGATTGTCTGTTGATGCATCGGGTTTTCGAGAACCTGATTGACAAAGAAAGAGATGCAGGAGCGGCTCGGGTCGCCTTCCAAGAGGCGGTAATAGCCACGAATGATAGAGTTTCAGTAGGATCACCCGGACTCACTCTCCCATAACAAACTAGAGGTAACATTTTGTTGAAGGATTGGGAGCATAATATTACCCTGGGCAAGGAACAAACCCAAAAAGTGATCAATTCATTAGAGGAAGCCTTCAATTCTATAGATGGCGAGCTGTTGGGTATGGATACTGGAGGCGATGTTGAAACTTTAATACAGATGAATGTAGAACATATCTCGTTCGATCTGAAAGAGAAGGAGGGGAGAGATTTAGCAGATATCTCTCAGATAGACATGGTGAACATGGCCCAAGTTGATGAGCATTTGATCCAACCCAGCGCGCAAATAAGTGCCCTCGACATCGTCGATGCACAACTGGAGGACAAGCTGCCGCAGTTAGCCCGAGAATGCTACTTCATCGAGGCCAGCTGTCAAGCGGAACCTTCGCAGCTTGTATCTAAATTTGTGGATAGATGTATTGCATACACCGAATCTACGTGAAGAGGAGCACTTGGCACCAATTAAAGATATAGTAAGAGAAAGAGAGTGATTGCGCTCCTCCCAGTGTAACCGAATTTGTGTAACTGTCAAGAGCCTAACTGATTTGTTAAGTTGTATAAATATATCACCTAAAGAGAAAGAAAGGGCTGGATCTTTTTGGTGTCGATTGTAATAGAGTTTTGCATTTGAAGAAGTTAATATACAAGCAATTTGGAGATTCTCGATTCTGTCCAGACTGTGTTATCAAGTTTGCTTCTTTGTATTTCATGTTTCATTTCATTTCATTGGTTCATAATTGATGTGATTTGTTATACTTTAGTACGACCACTACTATAACAAAAGAATTCTGGTTTTCTGTATTTGTTTATTGTCTTTCCTCTGCACCAGCTATCAGCGGGTTTAAGACCAATTTACACTTTCAGAATTCTACGTTTATTCTTTGCTATGTCAGTTATTTTCTTACTAATTTCCTCCTCTGTTTATATGTGAGTTTTCTCTTTGACAGGAATCTTGCGCTATATGCAGCTAAATGTATTTCACCCATCTCACACTTTTTATTAAAATATAATACAGTTACGGGAAAGAGCCTTCAAATCGCATTTTCATTTTATTCCAAAAATGTAAAATTCTCTTTATTTCGACCAGATCAAGACAATATTTAAACCTCTCGTTAAATCCTTGCCTAATCTCACTGTTCCTCCATGACTGTCCCTGTAGCGACACAGCCTAATATCGAACCCAGACTATCTAATCAAACACATATCACCTTAAACCTTTTTGACACAATTCTTAAAACTGCAAACAATTGGGAAGAACTTGAACGTTCATGTGAATCCATTGAACAAGATATAAATAATCAGGAACAGTTGGAAGCTAGACGACGCGAACGTAGAAATCTTCCCTATTTTCCTCACCGAAGTTGACATTACCCTTATATCCATTATTTATCTACTTTCGGATGCCTTGACACTGTACGTTTAAGCCTTAGTGCAGACTCAGGAACAATAGATGGAATGTCCTCAACCATAGAACTAGAAAAATGTGATCATCAAATTGAGATTGGTGAAACAACATATTTTTTACAACTAATTTTCACTTTGATTATTTAAGCAATAAAATCCAATAAAATATATTTGGTCTCTTCTTGGAGGTCCTTTCAGACAAGGATGCAAGAGAAAGTGTGATCCTCCCAAGATACCGAGGACCATATTATTTGGCACTAACTTTGAAATTATGTGATGGAGTTTATGCTCACAATGGTATTGTTGAGGGGGGAAAAGACCATCAAGATTTTACCACTTACCTTCATCTTGGAAAAACATTATCGACCGGGGAAGAAACTTTTAAAGATCTTGATGAGGTTTTTCAAATGAAGAACTGCATTGGTCTTCTAGAATTACATTGTTATTGACTCATGCTTATAGTTTAAAAGGATTAAATTTATGTCTTAGTAGCTTCATTTTAATCAGCTTCTTTTGCCAAAATATTTCATATGTCAATAGGGAAGTAGTAGTATCAATTGTTTCTTCAAGTGGCACTAAATTGACATTCACATATGTCTTCTCCTAATATTCATTGTCTTCATTTTCTCCCATAATACAAAATTTAATTTCATTCATATATATTCATGTTTCTCTCTCAGCAACAAAATCAGAAACCGATGGGAAAAAATCATAAGGTGACACCCCAAGAAAAATCCCAATTTGCATAGGAAGCACACAACCACATAGTCAATCAAGAGGAGTGTTTTTCAGTGGCTCAAACATGTCATTGTTATACAATATGTACAAACAATATATTAGAAATCATCTATAAAGTATCTTCATGTTTATATTTCCCCTATTGATCAGAACAATTGAACAATAGCTAGAATACATTTGTTGTTTTTGGATAGTAATGATTTGTTCTTATTGATAAATTTAACACATCTAAATAAGGAAAATGACTTTGATTGTAAGAATAATGAGAAACAATGCATATTTTCAAACCTTAAGGAGGACGACCAACTACCATTAGTGATGTGACCACAAGTTTTTTTTCGCTTCTTTTGATGATGTCTAGAAGGAATAGTACTTGGTGAAGCTACTATAAGCATTGCACAATACATCATTTCCTTGTATTTAATAACATTATTCATCCATAGAGATGAATTTTAGATAACACAAAGATATTTCCTACCATGCACACCTCCATGGTGTGAAGGAAAAGTTTTTGACAATGCTAATGGATATACTCTTGGTTTCCTCATAGGTGACCCGAATGGGATGTTAATTGTAGGTGAAAATTTAGACCCTAAAAAACATAATTGCATACCTTGAAGAAAAATATAAATTATTAATGCTTATACATATAAAACATTAATTGTTTTGTACCTTGACTCATAGGTTTCATCACAACACCATTAGAGTAACCCGATATTAGGGATATACCAAAATAAGAGGCCTTTGGTTGAGGTGAATATTAACCATATTCTTTATAAAGCTCCTACAATTTATTCGACTAACATGAAATCTCATTTTTTTATGCTAGGCAATGCCATGCATCCAATAATTCATGGTGCAACAGATTGGGGAAACTTGAGAATTTTTTAGAAATAGTAAGAAATGATCTTGTGCCTTCTGAAGGGATTCACTTCTCAATGTCTAGAGGCTTCCTTTGGTGAGCTTCTTCCCATCACAAATGAAAATGTTTTTGTAAATTTTTTCTTTTCTTTAGGAATTGTTGGAATTTTTTTGTGTAAATGAGGTTATTGATTATATAGTTAGTTTTATCATTATTTTTTTGGTTAAAAATAACATATAATCCATAATGTTATAACAATTTATTGATTTATATATTTTGTAGAACATGTTATCAAGTTTGATCCTCCAAGGGGGTAGCTTTCAAGAAGTCTCACTTTGATCCATATTGTTTTGTGGGTCTATAGTCCACAACCTTTCCTGCAAGGCTATGCCTACAACAATGGAGAAGGAGAATTCACCTATTGAAATTCCCTGACCTATGGTTACCATCATGGGGAGTTCTGAAGGAAGGAATTTTAACTCATGAGTAGTCGTTGAAATATTTGGAAAATTCATTGATGTAGATGATTTTCATGTACTTGTCCCAAAGCTTGATGTTGCAATTGAGAGTATAAGGGAGACAATTTTTGTAATGAACTATATGATCAATGAACATAATGTATTAGTGGATATTCGGTTGGAAACTCAAATGTATTGTGATAGTACTTGAATTTTAATAATTTTATAAATATAATATTTATATGGTTCAAATATATATGTGTGTACTTGATCGTATTTATAGTATTGTTAATTAATGTTGCAAGTTTATATGTTTATATAAATTTAATTTCTTTCCACTTATTCAATTGCATATACAAAATCTTTGTTTATTGTTTAAGTATATAATTTTATATATAATTTGTTTTATTGATATTATATCATCATCAACAATGTATGACATTTTTAAAAATTATTCACATGATATTAACTTATGTTTAACAATAATGAATATAAAACTAGTAAATTAAGAATAAATATAACCATAGATACTATTATCATTTTAGTTGTGTTATAAGGGACTTAGAGGATTTTACTATTTGCATAGTGCTTTATGAAACGACTAAATATATGAGGAAAAATGATAAAAAATAATGACTAAATAAACTAATAAATATTCTACAAGATGACATCAATTAATGACTAATTAAACTTGTAAATGTACTACAAAATGGTGACAATTTATGACCAAATAAATGAGTAAATGTATTTCAAAATGGTGACAATCAATGACCAAACAAACAAGTAAATGTACTACAAAATGGTGACAGTCAATGACCAAATAAACGAGTAAATGTACTACAAAATGGTGGCAATTAATGACCACATAAACAAGTAAATATATTACAAGATGATGAATCAAGTAAACAATTTAACGACTAAAAGTTAGTAGAGTGAAAAGAGACCGCAAATTTGATGTTGATAGCCCCTGATTAAAAAATAGTCATACATATTTTATTTTTAGTGTTTTTTGTAGTAACAAATTACTCATTTTGTTCTAGTACTCAATGTCAGTTCATACCAACTGGGTATCCTTACAGAACTAGAAGAGGATAAATCCTCCTCCCCACGTGAAGGTTGACTCTCTAAACTGGAAGTCGATGAACATCGTTCCCCTTCATAGCCTTATTATCCTTTTCCTCTACCACCGACATCAATCCATTCTCTTATGAATTGATAAGATCCAAGATCCCTTTCGACCCACACACATGATTTCCATACAACCTGTATATCCTACCCTCTTTGACCCCAATGCTGATTTTTGTGTCAGGGATAGCTCCCTCTGAATGTATGAGTACTTCCCTCTCTAACAAGTGATGACCAAACTGTTTTCCTCCAGAGAAAATACTGAGAGATAATTCTTCTTTGGATATGGGACATAAAGCACATCTTGGGACTATAAATGAATAACCTGAATCAAGATGGAACAAGATAGTTCCCTCCCAATTCACTGCATGCTTGGAATCATCACCGAGCTCCACATGGGTCCCTGATTCCTTCTCTGTCAGACTATTGAAAAGCTCCAGTGCTTCTTTCATATGATGGGAAGAATTTTTTCCTAAGCACCAAGAAATCCTTATGTTGGTGTTGGTAGAGAGACAAGAGACCAATGAGAAGTCCTTCTCAAACTTTGTTGAAAAATCATCTGGTTATGTCTCTAATGATGTTTCTATCTACGTATTTCCTTGCCTCTTATTCTCCATAAACTGTGATGCATAGTGCCCATACTTGTGGCACGTGAAGCACTTGATTTTACTCAAGTACTTTTTACCTGGTAGTGATATTGACTCCTCACCTTCATCCTTATTGTTGGAACCCTCTTCATCTTTCTACTTGTATTTTTTGGACTCCGCCTGGGTCTCTTCCTAGATGCAATCATCCCAAATCCTTTTCCAATCTATGAAAAAATGGTTCCCAAGACTCCCTTGAAAAATGTTTCCCAAGACTTTGGAAAACCATTCAATGCCACATTTACGAGCTATATGTCATCCAATTTCTCCCCAATAACTGAAAATTGATCACATACCTGATTGATCATCATGAAATAGCTTGTAACATTGTCAGATATAGATATCTACATAGATCTAAGTTTATTTCTTAAGACCATCTTCCTATTCATGTTATCTCTCTAGAATAATCCTATGAGGGTATCAAACTTCTCCTTGGCCATCTTCTTCTCAGATAAATGAGGAATTATATGATCCTTCATTGCATTCAAGATTACCCACTGGGTTTTGATCTCCTTCTTGTGGTGAACTATTAAATCCCGTGGATATGTTGACGAAGGAACTACTTTGTCCACAATCTCCCAAAAGTCAAATTCCTTCAAAAATGAAGGTAACTCTTTCTTTCCAAGATAGGAAGTTTGATTCTCCATCTAGTTTGTCTTCAAGTCTTAGAATTATTGGTCCCATCCCTTAGACATGATAATCTACTCTAGAAATAACCTTCTATTGAAACTGCCCCTATAGATACATGTATGATATTGTACGTTCTTGTCACTACTGAAACCCACATATGTACGTGAATTTAATTAAGAAAATGCATGTATGTACATGCATGTTCCCATTGCAACCTGCATATAACTCCATACTACTACAAAAAACAAGTTTTTCCTATGTATGGTTGTTTCCTAGAAATCCTTCCTTTGATTTCTAACTGTTGGTTATAGAACTACTGAGATCTCCTTTGTAGATCTAAAATTTGGCTTCCTCTCAGAGTGAGATATCCGATACCATGTTGAAATCTCAAATCCTAGCACCTAGGTATCTTGTTATCTAGTGTTTTCCTTGTTGTAAATCAAATTAGTAACTCATAAAACAAAATACACTTGCTTGAATAGTCAACTAAAATAAATAGTGGAATCAATACTAGAAACCAAAATCTCATACAAAATACACAAAGATTTTCTTCCCATCAACTAAGATTATCATTAAAATAAATTCAAAGCTTACAAGGGCTCCCAAACCCAGAAAAATGGCCCATATAGATATACAAAAAACTTTAGAAAACACCTGCAAACTCTAGAAACTCCTTCTTGGTTGTAGGATCTTGTACAATCGAGTATCTGACATGTACACACCTTTCCTCACAGAAAATTGAATACATACACACTTATCCTCACTAAAACCTGGATACACATGTGCTTGTCCTCATTGTGAAGTGCATACATCTCTGTACTGTTGTTGTGGCTCTGAAATATTCTTGATTTTCTTGTGTTTGCATATGTTCTCTCTTCTCCCTGGATTGTAGTGATCTCTAGATGAAATTCCTTCCCTACCTATCTAATATCTCCTTGAATCAAAATCCTTCGTGATCCAACCCTTGAGAAAAATTCATTATTCTCTCTCTCTCTCTCTCTCTCTCTCTCTCTCTCTCTCTCTCTCTCTCTTTGAAGTGATCATAGAAGTGTCTCCTCCTTTACTCTAATATTAATTTTATAATATTGAGTTATGAACTAGCCCTACTATCCAAAGTGATCAACAATTAATATTACATGTCACCTCACTTGATAGCAATGGATAAGAATTAATTCACTAATGCTAATAACTTTAGCATTTTTGTTACACATTATTTTCATCATCCCTATGACTGTTAATGATGGAAACCTATATGTTTCCTTCAGAGGGGTCAGTGGCCTGAGTTCCTGAAGAAAGAACAGAGAAGAACTTTTCCTGAGAAAAGAAGTTGCATTCTCCTTTGTAAAAAACCTATTAAAGAGGATGTTCGCAGGTTGCTATATAGGCAGGGTGGGAGAATGCCTGATTCTCGCAAGCTGCACCTAGCTGGGTTGTGAGAGGTTTGGAGTTTTCTCTATAAGCAGGGTGCGAAAATGCTCATACGTGGGAAAAATGAACATCTTATCGATGCTTCTAGAAGGAGAAACTTCCATGGTGAGGTGGCATCCAAATGGTTTGGATCATACTCACTTTCATGATTTAGTGGGATCATCCTAACCTCCTCACCTTATCCTCTTCAGCTTATAAAAGGAGAGGAGCTCTCATGGAGAAATTTGGCTTGGATTAGATTAGCTATTGTAGCTTTTGATTTTGGAGCTTGGATTGGATTGAGATTTGGAGATTGTTGGCTTGGCTAGATGAGCCATTTTGTTAAGATAGATTGTGAATATTATCAAATCTATGCTCTCAGTAGTGGAAGTGTGTGGAGAACGAAGGACAATTGGAAGGGACCTTATGACATCAAGGCCATGGTTGTAATCCCTCTTTCACATTTGATATGATACAGTAATATGATTCTTTCCTATAAAGCTTGTTGTGTTTTATTGTATGATTCCTTGATCACATACATAGGTTTATATTGAGTTTATGCTAATACTATCACCTTGGTTGGTTGTGTTCTTTTGTAAGTTCATCATTGTATGAGTGTTGGAGTAGAGCTAGGATGGCGATGGTGAGAGGAAGCGATGTTTAAACTGTATGTCACCTATCCCTCTTTAGTTAGTAAATTCAATATCTAAAACTTAAGGAAAGCATCATGTTCTGGTGTGTTTTGTTCTAGATCTAGGTGGATCTAGGGAGATCAGTTAGTGTTCACCCTACCGATTTATCCAATAACAAAATTGGCGACTCCACTGGGGAATGGATTGTTTCCTAGTTAGCCTAGTTTCCTTTGCTTTGATTTCTTTTTTTCCAGTCTCTGAGTCCGTGGGAGATCCATATAGACTCTCTGGACCTAGAATTTCACTCAAACCTTTTGTCTTTTTCCAAATTATCTTTGATTTCAAGCAGTCTCGCACTGTACTGGTCTACAGCCTGTAAAAACCCCTCAGTTTTGCAACCTATTGTGTAATCTAGTGCGACATGTTCTCACCCTACCTGTGTCCAGCCTACGAACTCCACTGATTTTTGCACTACACCCTATATCTAGGCTACGAACCCATTTGAAATTTTTGTTTGGAATTAGTCATTCCTATATTTTGATGCCCAGTTTTTCTTTGATCAGCTGCATTGAAATTTTGGAGCCTATATTGATTTGTTTACAGTCTGCTTGACATTCTTTGAGTTTATTTTAGCCATATTTGCTTTGTTTGGTTTTGAAGGATTAGTCTCTTGCTTTGAGTGTCTTTCAATTCCAAAGCCTGTGTTTTCTTTAGAATTGTTTAAGGAAAGATCATATTTCTTCTGAATAGTTCGTTTTAAAAGAAAACTTTTAGTTTGGGTTTCTTTGTTTTAAGAAAGTTCATTATTACTTTTAGTGAAGTTTTTGAAACAAAAAGATTTAGTTTCTTGCTTTATATTAAATTGGGGGCTTCCTTGCATTTGAAGTAGCAAAATCGCATGATTCTTGGTATTTTTGGTCTTAAATTCTGAAAAAATTTCCCCCTCATGGCC
>SNQJ01S0000333.1:26148-36809 GCA_010110895.2 Picea sitchensis | reverse complement strand
CTTGCTTGAATAGTCAACTAAAATAAATAGTGGAATCAATACTAGAAACCAAAATCTCATACAAAATACACAAAGATTTTCTTCCCATCAACTAAGATTATCATTAAAATAAATTCAAAGCTTACAAGGGCTCCCAAACCCAGGAAAATGGCCCATATAGATATACAAAAAACTTTAGAAAACACCTGCAAACTCTAGAAACTCCTTCTTGGTTGTAGGATTTTGTACAATCGAGTATCTGACATGTACACACCTTTCCTCACAAAAAATTGAATACATACACACTTATCCTCACTAAAACCTGGATACACATGTGCTTGTCCTCATTGTGAAGTGCATACAGCGTTGTACTGTTGTTGTGGCTCTGAAATCTTCTTGATTTTCTTGTGGTTGCATATGTTCTCTCTTCTCCCTGGATTGTAGTGATCTCTAGATGAAATTCCTTCCCTACCTATATAATATCTCCTTGAATCACAATCCTTCGTGATCCAACCCTTGAGAAAAATTCATTAGTCTCTCTCTCTCTCTCTCTCTCTCTCTCTCTCTCTATGAAGTGATCATAGAAGTGTCTCCTCCTTTACTCTAATATTAATTTTATAACATTGAGTTATGAACTAGCCCTACTATCCAAAGTGATTAACGGTTAAGATTACATGTCACCTCACTTGATAGAAATGGATAAAAATTAATTCACTAATGCTAATAACTTTATCATTTCTGTTACACATTATTTTCATCATCCCTATGACTGTTAATGATGTAAACCTATATGTTTCCTTCAGAGGGGTCAATGGCCTGAGTTTCTGAAGAAAGAACAGAGAAGAACTTTTCTTGAGAAAATAAGTTTCATTCTCCTTTGTAAAAACCCTATTAAAGAGGATGTTCGCAGGTTGCTATATAGGCAGGGTGGGAGAATGCCTGGTTCTCGCAGGCTGCACCATAGCTGGGTTGCGAGAGGTTTGTAGGTTGCTCTATAAGCAGGGTGCAAAAATGCTCATACATGGGAAAAATGAGGATCTTCTCGATGCTTCTAGAAGGATAAACTTCCATGGTGAGGTGGCATCCAAATGGTTTGGATCTTACTCACTTTCATGATTTAGTGGGATCATCCTAACCTCCTCACCTTATCCTCTTTAGCTTATAAAAGGAGAGGAGCTCTCATTGAGAAAGTTGGCTTGGATGAGATTAGCTTTTGTAGCTTTTGATTTTGGAGCTTGGATTGGATTGAGCTTTGGAGATTGTTGGCTTGGCTAGATGAGCCATTTTGTTAAGATAGATTGTGAATATTATCAAATCTATGCTCTCAGGAGTGGAAGTGTGTGGAGAATGAAGGACAGTTGGAAGGGACCTTACGACATCAAGGCCATGGTTGTAATCCCTCTTTCACATTTGATATGATACAATAATATGATTCTTTCCTATAAAGCTTGTTGTGTTTTATTGTATGATTCCTTGATCACATACATAGGTTTATATTGAGTTTATGCTAATACTATCACTTTGGTTGGTTGCATTCTTTTGTAAGTTCATCACTGTATGAGCATTGGAACAGAGCTAGGATGGCGATGGCGAGAGGAAGCGACGTTTAAATGGTATGTCACCTATCCCTCTTTAGTTAGTAAATTGAATATCTAAAACTTAAGGAAAGCGTCATGTTCTGGTGTGTTTTGTTCTAGATCTAGGTGGATCTAGGGAGATAAGTCAGTGTTCACCCCTATCGATTTATCCAATAACAAAATTGGCGACTCCACTGGGGAATGGATTGTTTCCTAGTTAGCCTAGTTTCCTTTGCTTTGATTGCTTTTTTTCCAGTCTCTGAGTCCGTGGGAGATCCATATAGACTCTCTGGACCTAGAATTTCACTCAAACCTTTTGTCCTTTCCCAAATTATCTTTGATTTCAAGCAGTCTCACACTGTACTAGTCTACAGCCTGTGAAAACCCCTCAGTTTCGCACCCTACTGTGTAACCTAGTGCGACATGTTCGCACCCTACATGTGTCCAGCCTGCGAACTCCACTGATTTTCACACTACACCCTATATCTAGGCTATGAACCCATTTGAAATTTTTGTTTGGAATTAGGCTTTCCTATATTTTGATGCCCAGTTTTTCTTTGATCAGTTGCATTGAAATTTTGGAGCCTATATTGATTTGTTTACAGTCTACTTGACATTCTTTGAGTTTCTTTTAGCCATATTTGCTTTGTTTGGTTTTGAAGGATTAGTATCTTTCTTTGAGTGTCTTTCAATTCCAAAGCCAGTGTTTTGTTTAGAAATGTTTAGGGAAAGATCATATTTCTTCTGAATAGTTCGTTTTAAAAGAAAACTTTTAGTTTTGGTTTCTTTGTTTTAAGAAAGTTCATTATTTCTTTTAGTGAAGTTTTTGAAACAAAAAGATTTAGTTTCTTTCTTTATATTAGATTGGGGGCTTCCTTGCATTTGAAGTAGTGAAATCGCATGATTCTTGGTATTTTTGGTCTTAAATTTTGAAAAAATTTCCCCCTCATGGCCCGGGGGGGGCATGAATCGTGCATTGGTGTACAGTCTTTTTTGCTCATTTCTTGAGAATATTGATATTGATGAGTTTTAATATTTTGGGACATTGTGCATCCAGGAATGATAAATTTTTTCTCCTTCTCGTAGCATAGCTTTCATCGAAATGAAAAGATTGTATCTTCATCTCTTTGCATAACTTTCAAGTCAGTCAAAACACCATATTGTCCATGCCATTTTCCTCTTGAGTAACAACAACCATAAAATAAAGTGCTTATAAAAATTGATTAGGCATTTTTATCTTTTCTGGTAGCAAATCTACATTAGATTAGTCGTAGGGATTTGGAATAGGTGTGAAAGATAACTTTCCAAAGATGCAAACAAACATAGTATCTTGTGATAGGGAGAGTTAAATCCACTTACTAAATTTTGTCCTGGGAAGCCCTTTTAACACAAGGATCAATCACGAGGTCTCATTGAGACTGACAGAGTTACTCACCCTCCTTTGTTGGTCTTGGGGTATAGATTACATGTATTATGGGGGTCGCTTGAGAGGTATACCCACAATGATAAGTGGAAGCCTTTCAAGTTGATTTTGGGATAGATACCCTGCCCTTGCACGTTGATCAGATTGTTGACTGTTTCCCTAGGCATCGCTGTAGTGATTGGTAACCTTAGTGGCCTATATCTTTAGGGTCTTTACACAAGGTGACTGTGGAGGGAAAGTCTTCACGGTACCTGTAATTAACGTTGGCCAAACTCACTCGGGCTCCTTGGAGGGTATACCCATGATTATGTGTGGGATCTTGAACTAGGGTGTAAGTCCATTAAGAAGGTCGTCAACGTAACTTTTCCACCCTCTCTATCTCATCCCCTTCTTACATTGTTCTCACGACATTGGATTTCATCACCATCTAGTGTGCTCATTGTGAGAAGGTTTTGTTTGCTTGCTTTCTTACTAGATTTTTAGCGTGTGTTGTTTGTTCTCCCTAGTGGACTCTAGATTGGATTTTTTTTTTTTAATGGCGTTAGTTCCCGAAATGACCAATGAAGGAACCTATTCTCTAGGGGAACCTTTTGTTTTTACTTCTTATGAAAACATTGGTCCTCCTCACATTGCTACTTTGAGCCTTCCAGGTCTCACAATTGGATTACCGGTATGGTTATTTTCCACTCAGGTAATCCCGAATGCAGTAAGTGCTTTGGGTAAGCACTTCCCCCCAAGAGCATCAACCTCATGTTGATCCTTCACCTTCTTCACCAATAATGTCAAGATCACCCAAACAACCCATAAGCCCAAGTACCCTTGCAGGATTTGTAAGGGTAGCCATCTTCTTAAGGATTGCCCTCTATCCAAGGTTATAGAAGCATGGTCTACACATCCTCTCCAACCCATGTCGTTAGCCTCTGAACAACATGTTGATGACTTCCCGTCGACTAGTCACTATATAGTTGGGAAGAAGAAAAGTAGAGCCAAGTTCCCATGTATGTTATGCAAAGGGCATCATGTAACTCATCTTTTCCCTCATATGGAAGAAGCCTTGAAATTCTTGGAATACATGACTATTTCAAAGCCTCAACTTCCAGCTGCTTATCGCAAGATTTCTCTCAAACCATTTGTAGTTGATGGAATGATCAATTCGGTTCCCCCGTCAGTCAATCTGGCTTATCAAGTGGTCAATTTGGTCACGTCCTTGGTTGAACTAGTAGACCAAGTGGTCGATCCGATCCCATCCTTGGTTGATCCTACTCTCCTGTTAGAGAGTGAAACCCAAGCAGTCAATCCTTTTCCAAGCATTGATCCCATTCTCCCCTTGGAGAATGCAACCCTAGTGGTCGATCCGATCTCTCCATCGGTCAATCCTACTCTCCCGCTAGAGAGTAAACCCGATACTACCCATGTTTTCCTCGTTGATACAGACTCTACCATGTCGGGGGGTATTCCTCCTTCTCCCATGAAACCCCCTCCAAGTAATGAGGCCATCCTTTTTAATTGGGGTGTGCTAACTGGACCTCGTCTTCCCTCTCACATTCCTTTCCAGATTACAGTGCAAGTTTGTGATCGGGATGTTCCTCAGACGTTGATAGCTGAAGTTGCATCCATTAGCATTTTTTCCTCTTTTTCTTGGCAAGCTTTGTGTTTTCCTCATCTTGCCCCGTTTACACAGAATTTGTTAGCTTTTAACAGAAGAACCAGTCAACCTTTAGGGACCCTTCCTCAGTTTCCTGTAACTTTGGGAGGGAAAATTGTCTTTATTGATGTCATTGTCATCCAAGACCCCTTGGATTTTTCTTTACTCCTTGGGCAAGATTATGTCTATGCCATGAAAGCTATTGTGTCCACTCTTTTTCGCGTGATATCTTTCCCACATGATGGAAGAATGGTGACTATTGATCAACTTTCGTTCATCGGTCCTAACTAGATTACCTCACTAAATGGTTCTTATATGAAGACAGTATCGCCCCTACCACATGTCAATTATGTGGCGTTGTCTCCCATGACTTCAACTTCTGATGACTTAGATCCAATAGTTGACATGGTGATCTCTTCGATAGGGTTGTTAGAGCCTGATCGCTTAGTCCTATTGCGACCCTCGACATGGTGTCCTTCCAGAATGTGTTTCTTCCTTCCAGTGAAGACCTCTTCGAAGCCATGACTGAGTTTTGTCCCTTGACATGGTGTCATTTCGGAGCATTGTCCTATTGGAATCCATGATCAAGAAGAGAGACTTCAAGGATATTTTTTTCGTCTATGTGGCAACCTCGTTAAAAAATGAAACAAAGGTCTATGAGCATGATTTTCTGATTTCAAGCTCGTTAAAAAATGAAACCAGACTTGAGCATATTTTTCTAATTTCAAGCTCATTAAAAAATGAAACCACTTACGAGGATAGTTTTTTCGTCTCTGTGGCAACCTCGTTAAAAAATGAAACAGAGGTTACGAGCATAGTTCTTGTTTCTGTGTCAAGCTCGTTAAAAAATGAAATAGTTTTCCCCCTCTCTGTTTGAGTCAAGTCCTTCATTTAGTATTTGAAGCTTCATTTCCTTTGCATTTGTCGTTGGATGAAATGAAGCTTGGGGGGCAATACTTTCAGCCTCTAGACTTCATGCTAAAGTAGAGCCGCTAGGTTCTTAAACTGGGGGCTAAGTACCAACCATGCGAATTCGTGGATAATGTGTTGGGAAGTTCAAGCATAGTTTTTACTTTGGTTCAAGCTTGTGTAAAAATGAAACCACCTACCTCAAGCATAGTTTTCCGCTGGTTCAAGCTTGTGTAAATATGAAACCAGGTCCAAGCATAGTTTTGTTTAGTTTTTAAGCTTGTGTAAAAATAAAATCTATCCCAGGCATAGTTTTTTTTTGTTTTGAATCTTGTGTAAAAATGAAAACAATCTTGAGCTTAGTCTTTGTTCTTTCTCATGCTCATAAATACATGAGAATAAGTTATCGAGCTTAGTCTTTATTCTTTCTCATGCTCGTAAACCAATGAGAATGTAACTGAGTATACTTTTATCACTTTTTCGAACTCGTAAATGTTATATGAAAAAGGAACCCCTGGGAGTTCCCTTTAAGCTCTTTTTAGAGTCTCTAAACATGAAAAGATTGTCGAGCGACCTTGTTCTTTTCACGCTTGTTAAAGTATTTGAACAAAATGTCTGTTGAGTGATAGTTTATCTCTTTTTCGGTCTCATTAGACTACTTTACGAAAAAGGAACTGAGAGATTTCTCTTTAAGTGTTTTTTAGACTCTCAAAATATGAAAAACCCCCGAGTTTTAAATCTTTAGACTCGTTAAAACAAACGTCGAAAGGCCCATATGGGACTAAACCACTCTTTCTTAGAGTTCATTAAACATACTCTGAGGGACTCATCCGAATGATAAGCTTACATTTACAAGCATATGTTATCCTCCTCAAGCTTGCATAAAAATAAAGAGGTACTCACCAGAAATGGTGGGGGAAAAAATGGAAAGAAATGTGTCTAAACATGTATTTCATGGAAGATTCACTTTTGAGCATGACACCCTTTCACTCGCTTTGCATCTAGGTTGGAAAATTCGCTTGTCTCTTGATCATACTCCTTTATAAGATTAAAAATTGGTCTGTGATCCCTGTTGTTGAGTCAGTGTTTCCAAGACAATTGTCGTGTCATCAATATGTTCAAAAATAAGTTCAACCCAGAAAGCCTTCTATTGTGTCAGCCATTTCTACAGTCCTTAAGCTTTCTATTGTGTCGAACATCCTTGAGTCAGTCCTAAATCACTTGTTACTCTGATCTACTCCAAATCTTGTTACCCGTTTCATGTCATTGATGTGGGATATATTAAGGCCCTCCTGTGACAATTCTTTTCCTGTCGACTTCAACTCAGTATCCAGGAATTAGACTTAGAAATTAATTGGTACCTTGGAACTTGCATGCCTCAATGGCAGGTTTCTTCGCTTTCAACAATGGGTTTTCATTATTGACCCCTGATTGAGAGATTCCGTCGAGTGTTCCATCTCAGCTCATTGATTCACATTCATTAGATTGTACCAAAGTACCTTGGGAGTCATTGAAATTAATGGTGATTTCCCTCGCACTTGTTAACGGTATACACTAATGACTGGTAATCAAGTGGTTTCTATCATGTTCGACTTCAGCGCATGTATTCACATGGTTAGATTTGTACTATAGAGTTGCATTGGAGTATTTTCAGTTTGTATTGTTGCATAGATCCACATTGAATGTCTCGTGGCTATGTTCAAATTTGATTCTTTAACACATAGATCCACAATGTATTTTTGGTGGCTATGTTCACAAGTGGTCTCCCAAATGCATGGATCCACAGTGTATGTTTGGTGGCCATGACCTGTCTTCCTTGACATGGATCTTCGCATGTTGAAATTTATACTCTGAGTCATTTGTATTATGAGTATGGGAATTCCTACCTCAATGATGATATATTATTGTACTGTATTTCCTTGTTTGTTGGCAGGTTTCCGACCGACTATTCCTTGTTCCCTACACACAATCGACAAAGTATTTTAGCTATCACTCTGTTTTAACTTCATACTTTGGGGGGCTCTCTGTTACACGTTATTTTCTTCATCCCTATGATTGTTAATGATGTAAACCTATATGTTGCCTTCAGAGGGGTAAGTGGCCTGAGTTCCTGAAGAAAGAAGAGAGAAGAACTTTTCCTGAGAAAAGGAGTTGCATTCTCCTTTGTAAAAACCCTATTAAAGAGGATATTCACAGGTTTCTATATAGGCAAGGTGCGAGAATGCCTGATTCTTACAGGCTGCACCATAGATGGGTTGCGAGAGGTTCACAGGTTGCTCTATAAGCAGGGTGCGAAAATGCACATACCTGGGAAAAATGAGCATCTTCTCTATGCTTCTAGAAGGAGAAACTCCCATGGTGAGATCGCATCTGAATGGTTTGGATCTTACTCGCTTTCATGATTTAGTGGGATCATCCTAACCTCCTCACCTTATTCTCTTTAGCTTATAAAAGGAGAGGAGCTCTCATGGAGAAAGTTGGCTTAGATGAGATTAGCTTTTGTAGCTTTTGATTTTGGAGCTTGGATTGGATTGAGCTTTGGAGATTGTCGACTTGGCTAGATGAGCCATTTTGTCAAGATAGATTGTGAATATTATCATATCTATGCTCTCAGAATTCTTGGAGTGGAAGTGTGTGGAGAACAAAGGACAGTTGGAAGGGACATTACGACATCAAGGACATGGTTGTAATCTCTCTTTCACATTTGATATGATACAGTAATATGATTCTTTCCTATAAATATTGTTGTGTTTTATTGTATGATTCCTTGATCACATACATAGGTTTATATTGAGTTTATTCTATTACTATCACTTTGGTTGGTTGCGTTCTTTAGAGGTTCATCATTGTATGAGCGTTGGAACGGAGCTAGGATGGTGATGGTGAGAGGAAGCGACATTTAAATGGTATGTCACCTATCCCTCTTTAGTTAGTAAATTCAATATCTAAAACTTAAGGAAAGCGTCATGTTCTGGTGTGTTATTTTCTAGATATAGGTGGATCTAGGGAGATCAGTTAGTGTCTGCACCTACCGATTTATCCAATGACAATTTCATTAACTAAAATTAACTAATTAATAAAAAACTTTATTTTAAAAATTCATTTAATTAAAGTATAGTATCAAGGTAGAAGGCTTTGGACGACTTCCACACATCTAGAAACTTAGAACTATGCGCGAGTACTTATATAATGCTACAAACATCAACAACTATAACTTGTGAAAATACACTTCTCACTTATGTCATCCAATTCTATTCTTAGCTACTTAGGTACATGAGCATATGCCACACATCACTGCATTTCATATCACTCTAGACCACTTGTGGCACTCTATTTTTGACACTCTTTTTGGGAGACATGTTTAAAATGTATACAAAACAAGTGATTGCTTCACCCCAAAACTTGTTGGATAAATTTTTTTCTTTCAACAAACTTATAGCTATGTCGATGATTTTTCTATTCTTCCTTTGTACTACACCATTTTTCTATGGTGTGTACCTAGTAGTGAATTGTCTCTTGATTCCAAAGTGTTTACAATATGTTGTAAATGCTTTTTATTCATATTCTCCTCCTTGATCACATCTCAATACTTTAATATATTGAACACTCTACTTTTCAACGAGGGATTTAAACACCTTGAACTTGTTAAGAGTTTCAAAATTGATTTTCAAGAAGTATACCAAAGTCTTATGACTAAAATAATCAGTGATTGTCAAGAAATAAAATTTTCCTCAAAGATATTGGGTTTACACAGGGCCACACCAATAAGTATGCATAAAATCCAATGGTGTCTTTTCCCTGTAAGATGCACTAGATGGAAAGTTGTCCCTGTGATTGTTTTGAAATATATAGCTCTCATAGGAGATGGTTGATTCATATATGATTGGTAGGCCTTTAAATAACTACTTCTATTGAAACAAATTTAGTCCTCCAAAATGCAAGTACCCTTACTAATTGTACGCTTACCAACAACATTAACAACCTTTCCATCACCCAATTTGACTTCAATTTTAACAGAGTTATCTAGGCTTGCAAAGAGATTCCTATTTCTAGTCACATGGTTACTAAAACCACTATATAGAAACCAAAGGCCTTTGTTACTCTTTTGGGAAACATCACAAGTAATAAACATATACTTAAAAAGTAATTTTATAGGTATTTTTAAAATTAGCATTGCTTTTATTTAAGTATGCATGTCTTTTCGTACATTAACTAGCATAATTCCCATACTTTTTACAATATTATCATTGAGATTTAGATTTGTCATACCGTCTTGTTTGATTATGGCCTACGTCACTCCCCCTTAAGCTCTAAGAGTTCTACTATTGCATATCTCCGTGATCTGAGTTTGAATTTCCATCTCTTTGTGAGTTGACTATGTTATATTTTCTCCTGCCTCTATTGTTTCTTCCTTTGCCTCTGTTGATATATGGTTGTGATTTGAAGGAATTCTCCAAGGAATCATCATCCATGTTCATCCTTGTCTCATGAGATAGAAGGTGTTAGAAAAACAGGACCGCGGAGCAATAAAATAAAACAAGTGCAGAAACAAAACACAGAAGACACACAATACAAGAGAGACACAGATTTGCATGGTTCACCCAGTGTGGGCTACGTCCACCAGAGAAATTGCCAGTTACTTCCTTTATTATTATCCAGCAAATGAAGGGATACAACCTACAACAAAACCCGATGTAACTTCCTCTTCTTTCTCTCATAGTCTCCTCTCTCAGAATACAATATTCACCATCAACCATAGCCACAATACATTTCCCTCATAAAAGAGGGTTGCCTTCTAGGGTAAAAAACCCTAACATAATCTCTATTGTTAGATCTGCGACCTTATAATGAACGGTCCAAATTTACAATGAAATTACAATATACTTCTACAAGGCAATTTTTTATTCGGGGGCTTCGCCCCCAAACCCTCGCTTGCCCCCAGACCCCCCAGCCGAGGGGATAGCCCCCACAGACCCCGCAGAGGGGGTACCCGCCCTCTACACTCCCCCGCGTGGAAGAGTGTACATACTTCTAGGGTGTAAATACTTCATGGGGTATAAACACGGCTGAAAGCAAGGACCTCTGAATCAGGAAGATAATCAAGCTCCACAACCAACAATCTCCCACT